>JAASFL010000262.1:0-25013 GCA_023333735.1 Globisporangium takayamanum
GAACAACGTCATTCGCGACCTCACACTGAGTCTCTGGAACCTCTACGGCGTGCGCGAGATCTACGGCATTCGCATGGGCTTTGCCGGCTTTTACAACTGGACGTCGCTCGACGACAAGACAGCGCCGATCATGCTCACGCCACAGTCCGTTGCGAACATCCATCACTCGGGCGGCACGATCCTCGGCGCGAACCGCGGCGGCTTTGATCTCGACAAGATCATCGACTTCCTCATGACGCGCGGCGTCTCGCAGCTCTTTGTCATCGGTGGCGACGGGACGCACCGTGCAGCAAACAAGATCTCGGACGAGTGCCGCGCCCGGAAGCTCGCGATCGCAGTCGCTGGCATTCCAAAGACGATTGACAACGACGTCGACCTCTTGGACCGGAGCTTTGGCTTCAACACCGCTGTCGAAGAAGCGCAGCGTGCGATTCGGTCCGCAAACACCGAGTCCAAGTGCGTGCCGAATGGCATTGGCGTTGTGAAGCTCATGGGCCGCAGCGCTGGCTTCATTGCAGCGCACGCAACGCTCTCGAGCGGCGACGTTGACTTGTGCTTGATCCCAGAAGTCCCGATCGAGCTCCACGGTCCACTGAGCTGCCTGGACCACCTCGAGCGCGTGATCGAAGCCAAAGGCCACGGCGTCGTTGTTGTCGCTGAAGGCGCCGGGGAAGACCTCCTTGGCACGTCGGCGATCACAGACGCCGGTGGGAACAAGAAGCTCCCGCCCATTGGCGAGTTCATGAAGAAGCAGATCCAGGCGCACTTTGCCGCCAAGGGCAAGGAGTGCACAGTCAAGTACATTGACCCGTCGTACATGATCCGGAGCGTCCCGGCGAACGCGGCCGACAGTCTCTACTGCATGCTCTTGGCGCAGAACGCTGTGCACGGCGCAATGGCTGGCTACACAGGCTTTACAGTCGGACTGAGCGCGAACCGCGTCGTGTACTTCCCGATCACGGCCGTCACGCAGAACTCGCCGCGCGCGATGGACCCGTTCGGTCGCACGTGGGAGCGCGTGCTGTGCCTCACGCGCCAGCCCAACACGGTCTTTGACAAGATGAAGAAAGCGAACGGCGCGATCAGTGCGCTCTAGACGAAGCTCACTTGCTTGCATGAGCAGGTCTAGAACCCACGGACAGATGAACGCGCTTGCTACTGACGATGTCCCTTTCAATCAAACAATGTTGTCGAGTGTGATGGTCGTGGTGCTCGGTACATTCGTTCGATCGGTGGAGCGATAGCAACAGAGTGAGAAGACGGCAGAGACGACAGTGAACGGCACTCATTACACGTGGACGAACACGACAGCGGTCGACGCGACTAGCACGCACTAGCGAACGCCTACTTGTTTGGGTAGCACGTGTACGCGTCGAACTCGTGCATGACGCCCATCGCCTGCTGATCGTCGCGCGAGTAGCACCGGATCTTACCCCACTCGGCCATCGAGTACTTCCAGTGCGCGCCCCACGGCCGGTAGACCTCGAGCCCCGTATCGCACTCGCACTCCATCACGACTTCGCCACTGTAGCTCTTGAAGAATCGGTTGTAGCTCCGGTCGAACGCAGTCGAGTGGTCCCACTCGCACGCGTACTTGAAGTCGCTCCAGTTCCGCGACCACATCTTTCCACATCCGCTGGCGATCTTGCGTTCCCCAGTCGTGGTGGAGGAGCTGTTCGTGGTGTCTGCCACTACTTCTGGCGCAGTCGTGTTGACAGCATCGAGCGGCGCAGCAGTCGCGCTCGAGCTGAAGACAGCGGTCGCGAGCACAGCAGCGGCGATCATCATCGTGATCGTGGAGCGCATGGTCGTCAGTGGTGCTGGACGTCTTGAGGACTTGGATTGCTTGGAGACTTGAGAGCTTGAAGGAAGATAGAAGAGTGAGAGACGAGCTGCTGATCGTGCAGCCGGTGCTTGAGCGCTGTTTGCTGGTGCTGGCTGGGGCACTCAAGAGTGGGCGATTCGGACGTTGGATTCAGTGCGGATGTCAATCATCAAGGAGTGCCTACTGCAGCGCACATGTGTCAACGTGCGCGACCGGACCTCCATCCATCTGACTGTGCGCTTAGAAGCCATCACACGCAGTGTCTGGTGCAAGGAATGGTCTGTTGTCTCCAGATGTGGCATTGCGAGTGTCCGATCTCGCTCTCCGAGCTGGCTCGTCAAGAGAGAGCGACAGAGCTGGCTAGTCTCACCATGCACCTCACCTCAACTCGAACCGCACACGCAAGAGCAGATGGCGAGCACGAATACTCGAGAGCGAGGCACAGTTGAGCAATTGCCAGTCCAAGCAGCGCTGAGAGCTGGTGCGTGGTCGAGTCGAGGCGCCGCTCGAGTCAGATCAAGCAGAGTCTGCTGCTGGCGTCTCATTCGTCTTGAGAGTAGCAAATATCACCAAATGAATAGACTTGAGAGATGTATGAGTATCAGTGCTTCGGATGAGATTTCGTATACTAAAATCGAGTGAACATTCACAGACACAATTAAGTGTACACGAAGGCTGTTTCAAATCAGTGTTGTTTCAAACTGCTTGTGGGTGCATGTTGGTTTCAAACTACAAAAACATGCTCTTCCTGTTTATGTAATTTGGTTCAGCTGGATTTTGATTGCGACATTGAAGCTCGATTTAAACACACAAATGCAAACAACGAATGATCCTCTCTATTGTGTTTGCATCTTGCGTCACTCTTGTTGCCGGCTTTTTCAATGGTTGATCTCCCTCGTTTTCTTCTCGCTCGCAGTGACGCACCGTTGTCGCCTCGCGTTTCGAATGGCCGACATAGCCAACGCATTGAGCGTCTTCCGCACGGACAACAGCAACTGCAGGCGATCGCTGCACGAGCAAGCGAGCACTACAGACGCGCACCGAAGCATACAGGAGAAAGAAGAGAGGACGCCGACGACCAGCCACTCACAGGCACTGCGCGCGTGTGTGTCTCGAGAGCGTGAGCGAAGAACGATAGTCGTGAGAACGTCCGCGCGTAAACGCCATTCGACAAGAGCAAGACGTACACACACACACTTGCGCAAAGAAGACGAAGAAGCGCGCGAGTGTCGTAGGCGCTCGACAGTCAATTAGACACTCGATCACAGTCGGACCGACCGAGCGCATTGCGCTGTGGCAGCCGCTCGACCAAGTAGTCACACTCACAGTTGTCTGCGAGTCCCGCGCACGGACGCGTATCTCAGCAGACGCAGCAGATCAAGCAGAGCGACTCACGCGCGTGTCCCAGCGCCTGACTGCGCTGCTCGCAATGGCGGTCGTCGATACAATGGAAGTGAGCATTCAGAAACAGCGCGGCGTGGCCATGGACGCAACGTGGATGTACGTGTACTGCGCGAGCCTCTGCGTCTCGTGCCTCGCAACGATGCTCGCGACGTACCACATGCGCAAGCTCGGCGGCGACATGCTCCGCTCGACCGTGCGCTTTGTCATTGGCTGCTTCTTGCTCTCGAGCGCGCTCCATGCGCTCGCTGGCGGCTTCTTCTACTCGTTCCTCATCGTCGAGACGCGCAAAGCAGCGCGCGACGAAGAAGCCGAGCTCGCTGCCAACGCAGCAAACGCAACAGCGTCGAGCGCAGCAGGCGTCGCGAGTCGGCTCCTCGAAGCTGCGCTCATGGCGAGCACAGGCTCGCGCGCAGCAGCAGACAGCAACGACGACAACGCAGTCGACTCGCTCCTCACGCCCGACCACAACGCAGACGGCGGCGAAGCAGCGTTCATCACAAAGCTCACGCACGACGCGCGGCCGCTCTCGCACGTCCTCACGACGTTCTTGCTCATGGAGAACATGTTCTTCCTCCTGAGCGCCTACTGGATCGTGCTCGTGACGACTGAGCTCTTCAAGCTCGCCATGGCGACGCTCGACCGCGGCATGGCGAGCGAGCGCGCGACGATCCGCAAGTACATCATCGGCGCGCTCATGGTCTTTGTCGTCTTCCTCGCCTGCAGCCTCCCGATCGTGATCACGCACAAGGGCTACAGCCGCGCGTACCGGTTCATGAGCATCTCGGAGCTCGTGGCGATCATCGTGTCCGTGATCTACGCGAGTGGCTCGCTCGTCGTCTTGCGCTGCTCAGGCCGCAAGCACGAGCACATCCACGGCATGCTCATGGCGTCGCCGCTCTACCGGCGCCTCAAGCTCCTGCTCATTGTGTGCGTCGTCTTCACGCTGCCGTACTGCTTCCTCCAGCTCTGTCTCCTCGGCATGGCCGAGAGCCAAGTGGACTCGGTCCCCGACTACCTCGTCGGCGTCGCGACGATGCTCTACTACCTCTTTGGCGCCGCGCAGGCGCTCGTGATGGGCGGGAGCCAGCAGTGCTGCATCCGCATGCTCTCGCCGATCATCCCCACGCACATCCGGAACTCGCCCGAGTGGGCGAACCTCCGCGCCTCGCGTCGCCACGACTCGTACTTGGGCCTCGACGAAGCGACTGAGCCACCGGAGACGCCAGTGTTTGTCGTCACGGACATTGAGTCGTCGAGCGCGCTGTGGGCGACCGCGCCAGCGCACGTGATCGACGCAGCGCAGCAGATCCACGACGACCTCCTGCGCATGTGCTTGCCGAAGTTCCGCGGCTACGAGATCACGACAGTCGGCGACTCATTCCAGCTCGCGTTCCACTCGATCGAAGACGCTGTCGGGTACGCGCTCGAGGTGCAGCTCCGGCTGCTGCACGCCAAGTGGCCGTCCGAGCTCGACGGCCTCGTGCCGGCGACCAAGACCGAGTGGAGCCTCGACGGCCTCAAGCCGCACGCGATCTTCCGCGGCTTGCGCGTACGCATGGGCATCCACGACACGAGCGTCGCAGAGGACGGACAACTTGTGCCGCAGATCCACCTTGTGACTGGCAAGACGCTGTACATTGGCGCGTCCGAGCTCATTGCGCGCGAGCTCGGCGACGCGGGCTTTGGCGGACAGGTCCTCGCGTCCAAGCGCGTCGCGCAGTGGCTCCGCGCACACGAGAAGCAAGTCGCGACGCCGTTCACAGTCGACTACTACGGCGCGCACGACGTGCAGCAGCTCGAGATGGCGGTCGAGCTGTACGAGCTCACGCCCAAGGCCATTGACGCGCGGCGGCGCGTCTTCCGCAAGCGCCGCGGCCTCGAAGAGAGTCGCGTCGCAACGTCTGATGCTGACGACGCCATGGACCGAGACAGCAGCAGTCGCTTTGCACGTGGCGACGCCGAAGAGCGCAGCGCATGTACGCAGCACTCGAGCCACGACGCAACGGCGCTCGACTCGGAGTCAACAGCGGACGAGTCGGTCGCTGGCGGCGAGTACAAGCGCCAGCGCACGCCCACTGCTGCTCTCCGCGCGGGGCTCGCAAGTGTCCTGTGGCGCAAGTGAGCAAGGGGATGGCCATATATTTATTTCGTAAGCAAGCCATAGGCGCATAGGAGCGTCGTTCGTGTCCTCGTGCTCTCTCTCTCTCTTTGTCAGGCGTCACTTGCGCTGCGCGCGCGCTCGGTCGCTCTTGCCATGAGTCGCGAGTCGACGGAACGCAGTCGCCAGCAGCGCCTTTGTGCCCATGCCGTCGAGCGTCGCGAGCGCCGCTGTCTCCATGCGCGTGTGCTCAGCCACGAGCAGTCGCAAGCCTGCGACGAGCAGGTCGCGCGTCTTGCTCGACTCGGTCTGGAACACGAGCGTGGCTTTGCCATTGTCGACGCAGAACGCGCGACTGGCGTCCACGTCTGCGAGCAGCTCGGTCATCGTGCTGTCGTCCGGTACTGACGCCGAGACGCGGCGGATGTTGCGCAGCAGCAGCTTCACGGCTTTCTTGTTCGTCTTGGTCGCACTGCTCATGTCGTCTGAACGACGACTCGACGCGCTCTCAAAGACCACGAAGCGCGCATCGGCAGTCGGGAGACGCAGTGTCCGGTGCTTCGCGACGCCCTGCGACGCGTGGTACGTGAGCTGGAAGCCCTTGACGAGGAGCTTCTTGAAGTGCTGCACGAGCTCGCGGCTCTTCTCTTGACGCCCTGCTGACGACGACGCTGGTGGTGGTTTGGTCGGTCGCTGCGTGTCGTCCGTGTCCTGGCGCTTGCTCTCGCGCTTAGCACTCGATGCATGGCGCACTGGCGCGTCCTTTGCGTCACTGCGACGCGAGCCGTCGCTGTCCTTGTCGTCGTCGTCCTTGCTCTGACTTGCTGCATCGCCTGACGCTGCTGCAAAGACTGACAAGAACGACGGCACGCGGAGCTCACTCGCGCTCGCTGCGTCGAGACTCGGACACGCCGACTTGCTGTCGCCGCCAAACGCCTGCTGCACGAGCTGCGCTGCGACGAACTGCTGGCCCTGAGTCACGGCCCCAGAGCTGCGCTGGAGCGCGAGCAGCGCCGTGTCCTTGCACACTTGGAGCATCGTCTCGCTCGCTTTGCGCTTGAGACTCGAGAGCGTCGCGTCGATCGCGTGCTCGTACTGCTCAAACGTCGGTGCGAGCCACTTGGCGTGGAGCACGCGCGCGCCGTTGTACGACGGCAGCACGAGCCACGCGAGGAGCGCGATCTTGGCTTCGTAGTAGAACGGCAGCCACACGACGATAGTGTCGCCAATCATCTCGAGCACGCAGAAGAGTGCGTTCACAGTCCTATGTGTTGGGCATGTGCAGCAATAGACAGCAGTGTGAGTCTGTTTGTATCTTGTGACGACAGAGCTAGACAGACGCACCAGAACGTGATCCACTGCCGCAGCTCGGGCTTGTGCTGAAGCCGCAGCGCTTGCGCGGATGCGTAGACTGGGTAGATGTACCCAATGCCGACGCTCAAGTGGCGCGCTGCGAGGCGACCGAGCAGCACCATCGCCGCGACACTAGCACGTGCGCGTGCGAGCGAGGAGAACTGCGAATGGCTCCATCCGCGTGCCCTCCACGCTCCGCTCGTTACTCCTTTGCCGCTATTCCGAGCGCATGGGTCTCTATTTCCAGCCTCGCACTCGCATTCGCATTTGACATTCGACACAAAGCACAAGGTGCTGCCGATCACCTCGCCTCTACAAGCTCCAAGTCACATGTGCAGGCGTCGATTGCGCTCGGTGGAGTCGGAGGCGAGCGTCAACGACTGCGAGACCAGTCTTCAGTCATTCGGTTAGTCGAGCCTCTCTCTCGACCACACAGGTTTGTGATACGAACGAGCACGCATCCTGCACTTCGGATAGGACTAGTGGGCAAGTGGACTCGCTCGATCCGCGAGAGGCTGTAGAGCGTAGAACAGGGTGCTCGATGAGTCGTATCGAGACAGCGAAATCGCCGCCATTCACAGCAGCAGTGTCCAGTGTCACACGTACATGGACACTTATGAGCCTGTCCAACTACCACTCAACGCGTCCTTAGTCATTCGTCCTTCGTCGTTAGCGCGTGAGAAAGTAGACGAGCACGACAACGAGCGCCATGCAGCATGCGGCAAGGAGCTGCTGTGTGCGCTCACGCGCGCGGCGCGCGCTCGACACTTGCATCTTTCGTCGTGAGCACGAGCGAATGCGCATCGCGCTTCTCGTCATGCGCGTACGTGATCACGTCCCAGTCATCAAACGTCGATCTTGAGGCCGCTTCATTTCTCGATTGCCAACACACGACCTCGACAACGACTTTGCCATGGACCGCGCTACGAAGGCCGTGCGCGCTGCGGAGATAGAGCGCGACATTGCCGACTTGAAAGCGCGCATTCGGCTGCTCGAGGTTGATCTGCGCGCTGTGCTGGGACGTGAATACAGCGACCACGTTCCAGTGTCGTCCAGGATCGTCAGCAACGCAGCAGCGTTGACTAGAGTACCAAAACCACATCGCCTCCCTCTTGCAGAGATCGCGCGACTCTTTCACGTCGGAGAACGCGCACTAGCAAATCAGCACACACAACACACACAACAGCAACTGAACGGGAACCTACAAGTTCATCAACAGCAGCAGCACCAAGACATGCGAATCGAGCAGCTACAACAGTGAATCGATGAGCAGATCCAGTTCCTAATCCGAAACTAGCTGCAGCTCCAAGCGCAGCTCGGAAGTGACTGGCAGCGACTGCCAACAGGTGATCCGCACATCGAAGACATCCTGTTTCCAGGGCTGAACAAGAGCGCTTGTTGCAATATCTGGTGCAGTGTCGACATGTGTTGATCATATCGATGTACGTCTTCTCATGCAAAGAGGTGAGCTTGGCTGAGCTTGGGTTGGCGCTTGATGATTCTGTACTCTCACGCTGTCGCTCTCTGTCGTCGCTCAGATCCTCCAAATGATACGATTCCTCGTCGAGGAGTTCCATGTCGTCGTGTACGCACTTGTCGACCGCGATGAGATGAACTCAAACAGCAAATGGCTCGGAAGTCGGGTGACGTTCTCGAGCGGCGAACGTCACCGCGTTCAAACAGGAATGCCCACACAAGCTCCCGGACGACCTTCCGAGCCAACGACGCAGGTTCAGGAAGCAAGGCAGACGCCATGGATGGACGAATGGAGATGCATGCGTCACGTGCTGTCGTGTTTGAAGCGATATCATGCGTTGAAGTGCTCTCGTCATGGGCAAGCGCGTCGATTCGTATGGCTGGTTTGGTCTGTCTACAAATGGAAGCGCGAGCGAGCGAGTTGCGTGCGCTCGCTGGGTCATGTACGTGCGCGTGCAGGACGTACTGCGTCGGCCGTCACGCAGTCGCAACTGTGTATGTGCTTGCGTCTTACTCGGCCTTGGGCTCTTCGACAGCAGCCGCCGCTGGTGCAGCTGGCGCTGCGTCGTCCGTCTTGGCGCTGTCTGCTGCTGGTGCTGCGTCAGCCACTGGCTTCTCCTCGGCGTCCTTCTTCTCAGCTGTGAACGCATCATAGCGATACAGAGAGAGACACATGCCATGTCAGCTACGTGCTCAACCACAGTGCTCCGCAGTCGACTGACAGACCACAGACGCACCTTCTTGGCCCTTGGTCTTCCAGTAGTCGTCCATGTCGCTATCTAACTTCTTCGCTGCGTGCTCCTCCGACTTGCCCCAGTACGAGTCCATCTCGCGGTCGAGGTCCTCTGCTGTGCGCGGCTTGGGCTTTTCGCCACGCCCGCCACGGCCCTTGCTATCGCCGCCGCGACCGCGACCGCCACCGCCGCGCGTTCGTGCGCCGTTTTTGCCGCCATGACTGTTGTTGTTGTTGTTGTCTGCGTTGCGGCCACTGCCGCCGCTGTTCTTGCGGTTCTGACGCGCACCGTCGTACGGCGTTGCGCGGTTGCCGCTACGCGAGCGTGCGCCGCCACTGTCGTTGTTGCTGTTGCTGCTCTTGTTGCCGCCACGTCCGCGCGCCATGGTCGTCTATGTCTTGGTGTGTCTTTGTGTCGTTGGAAGTGTGATACAAAGTCAAAAAGGGGGGAAACGGAGCGATCTTGAAACTCATCGAACGTATTGTTTCACGCTTATTAGAAGACCGTCCTAGCGATCTCCTGCCTTCGAAGGGATGTTGACAACGACGATGATCAAAACAGTGAGTGTGCGTGCGCATCGCGAGCATTAGCTGGTGTCTTGTGTTAGCTTAGTCCATAGCGATCGTACATGTACGTTTGATCGCTCAAGAACTAGGTTTAGCGTACTCCAGGTTGAGTGTTTGGTCAGACACTGGATGTCAGCACTGCGTTTGCTTCGCACTCGCGAGCAGTCGGTCGATACCACCATGGCAACAACAAGGCAATGCGTTGGACACCGAAGCAAAGTGCGAATATGCGCAGGCACGTCGAGTTGATCAGGCGCAGCGATCGCGGTCCAAGGTCTCGCGGTCTCGTGAGACCATCACTCTATTCGTAATTCAATCGCTGTTCAAATACACTTGGAAAACGGCATTTGTTTCGGTCAAATTGTTGAATTGCATATGCAGTAAAAGAATGTTCCCTTTTGTGGCCGAGTGCTGGTCGTTTTTGCGAGTGAGGGTCGCGATTTCGCGCCAAACAACGACTGAACGACCTGAGCACTCGTTCACTCGCGAGCTTGATGGAGCTCGATGGCGCCGCTGCGCATGTGATCGCAGGTGGCGCGCGTGTCAACGAACGCACACACACGTGACCTGTCACGGCGATGAGAGCACATGACACCATTCCTCAACTTGCCTTCAGCTAGTCACGACGTGTGCGATCCACGCTACCAATCTACCAACAAACCAATCATCATGAGCTCGTCCACGCCAGCACCCACACTCGATGCACTGCGCGCAGCGTCGCCAACGCCAGGCGCAATGAAGCTCGAGGCGGGACTCATGACGCTCCCAGCTCAGACGCCGACCCCGACGCGCAGTCGCCGTAAACGCGTGGCAATCGAGATCCCCGCGGAGCTCGAGCTCGCAAACATGGACCCAAAGGATGTGAAGAAGCTCAAGAACCGCATCGCTGCAGCTCGTCTGCGCGAGCGCTCGCAGCAGCAGATCCGCGAGCTCCAGGAGATGGTGCAGTACTACAAGTCCCGCACCGAGTACTTGGAGAGCGTGGCAGCGAACTGCGCGCACTGCGCGTGCTTGACGCAGATGCAGCTCCCGCCGCAGCCATTGGACGCCCACGCTGAGCCTGCTGCCTCGCCACTGACGCAGTTTGAGCTACCGCTCCAGCACCACAACCGCCACCACTACGCAGACGCGTCGCTCAGCCACGCAGCAAGCGCTGGCTCACAGTGCCACTCGCCGGCGTCGTCGACAGAGGACGAGTACATGGGCGACTGCGACTTTACGCTCGACGACATTGACTGCGACTTGCTCTCGAAGATGCTCCTGATGACCGAGTGAGCAGCAGTGCTAGGACACTAGAGAGAGAGAGAAACAGTGCGCTGTACACTAGCGAGTAGGACGATAGGAGGACGCTGCGAGCGAGCGAGAGAATGGCAAGTACGCCTCGCAGGAGCAGGGCACAAGAGAGAGCGGAAGTGAGAACAAGAGCGAGTGATCCATTGGCAACGCGCGTTCGTCTTGATTTGCTTCAGTGACGGGCTTGTTATACTCTGAGGCACCTGTCAAGCAAGAGACGACGCTGCCGTCATCACAGTCACTCGCAGTCGAACGCGTCAAACTCGTGGCGAACTTGGTCGGCATAGTCACTTGCGACCGAGTACGTCAAGTGCGAACCTCAGGGCTACGTCGTCGATATCCAAAGCAGCTAACACGCTCTGGTAGTGACCGCCAGGAGTGCGAGAGGATGCATCAGAGGCTCTTGTGGGGCTGCCTTCGCGAATGTGATCCGTCGTCCTACAGCCTGAAGCAAGAGGAAAGACACCAACAATGGCGCTTCAAACGCGACGAGCGACGGCAAGATCGGCATCCAGCGCAAGTGCGGTGCAATGTGGTCGCGAAACTGGGACGAGTTCAAGTACGCGTGCTACTGGAACCACTCGTGGGCACTTGATGACAACTACAACCTGTTCTTCATGAGCTACAGTGGCAGTCGTGAAGGAGTGCAATTGCGACCAGGGCGTGCATCAGTACGCCCCGTGGCACCCGCGCTGGACGCCGTCCAAAGCCTACCTGAAGCCAGTCTTTTGCCTCACGCGCGACGACGGACTCGCGGACGACGTCATGCACGAGTTTGACGCGTACCTCTGCTAGAGAACAACAGCCTAGGTTGAGTGTAGCAGTCATTGCCTCTGCATCCAAGCTCGTTTCGCCTCTGGTATGCTTGGTCAGTACAATCTCTCAGTGGCGCGATCGTGGGCACTTGCACGTCTTGCCAGTAGACGCGTGTGCTCGAATGTTGTCCAGCGAGGCAGGACGTCCGCAAGCGCAGTGCTGGAGCAACGCGCGAGCACGACTTTCAGCCACAGCGTACTCTGGTTGCCGTGTCACGAGTCTTGGTGCGTGACGCCATTTGGCTCGAGCATGTTCAATGACGAAAGTGACATACAAAATCAAAGTACAGAATCGCACAGGACACTTTCGCGTTGAATGGCATCTTGTTCGTGTTTTTTGTCACTATCGGTCGACTAGCCCAGCATACTCAAATCAAGTGATTTGCTTGGGTCTGCGACTTTCGCTCCGTCGCGAAAAACACACGCAAAAAGTGAGTCGTCTACGACGAATGAACGGCGGGACGATGATGATGAGGGCGGCGCGCGTGCGGCTCCTACGCACGGCAGCAGCGCCAGCACCAGTCACCGTCAGTGCGCACGCAGCCTCGAGAGCGCATGCAGCAGCCACGAGCGCTGCACTGGCGCGCCATTCGTGCGCAAGTTTGCGGCGGTACACGCGTCCAGCGACGCGCACGTCCGTGTCCGACTTGCTCGCGGTCTCGAAGCAGTTCCGGAACAAGCAGACGCACTTTATCATGCAGGACCAGACACTGCGCGACGCCGTGACGTCGCTCGCAAATAACGAAAACTCGGCGACGCTCGTCGTCGTGAACGACGCGCACCAGGTCGTCGGGCTCCTCACGAACCACATCGTGCTCGAGAAGCTCGCGAAGATGAATGGCGCAAGCGACGACGACGGATGGCGCACAAAGGTCCGTACATGCGTGTGTCTACCAACGTGTAGAATCGCAGTGTACATGTTAGCGGTTTTATACGTTCAACGTATAAAACAACGGACGTATCGAGACTGACAATGTGCCGTGACTGTAGGTGTCGGAGATTGCGATCCCAGCGCGCGACATCCTCCATGTGTCGCCCGATGACTCGCTCGAGAACGTACGTGATACGCCATGCACTCGTCACTTGCTACCGCTGATAACCTGACCATCGCTTTGTTGGTGTATATGTTGCCTCAGTGCCGCGCTGTGATGGCGCTGTCAGGTCGCGGCGAGCTCGTCGTCCTTGAAGGCGACAAGCTCCTCGGGACCGTCTCGCTCACAGACATTGCGTCGCTGCTCCATCGTCTCGATGCGCAGCTCAACACGTCGCCGACCAGGTACATACATCCCCATGCTGGTCAGGTCACTCGCCGCAATCCCAACTGAACGTACCGCTGGTCTGTCTGGGACGCCTGCCATTGCAGCGCCAAGTCGGACTACATCAACCTGATCCTGCCGCGCAAAGGACTCCCGACAAACACGTCGCTCGACGAGTCGGCTGCCATCGAGTACGTCCTCTCTGTCCTCTATGACTCTACCGTCCTAGCCCCCTCGGCACTGACACTGGGAACCTCTCGACCTCTCGACCTGTCGAAGTAGGAAGGACATCACCAAGCGCTGGGAGTACTTTCTCCATAGCTACGCCGTGTCGATCCCGCACCCGGCGAAGAAAGACACTGGCGGCGAAGACGCGTACTTTGTCGGGACACTCGCACCGTCCGTCCTCGACAGCGACTCGGCCAACGACGACGCAGCAGATGAAGCAGTCGATGTGCTCACACTCGGCGTCGCCGATGGCGTCGGGTCGTGGTTTGAAAAAGGCGTGAGCGCGCGCGAGTACGCGCAGGAGCTCATGCGCGCAGCGCACAAAGCCGCGCAGATCTCGTACTCGAAAGAGCACCGCGTGGACCCAGCCGAGGTCCTCCACGCTGCGTGGGCGACGGTTTTGCAAAAAGAGATTGTCGGCAGTGCCACAGCGTGCGTCTTGGCGCTCGATCCGCAGTCTTGCGAGCTCCACGCCGTGAACCTCGGCGATTCGGGCTTCCTCATCATCCGCGACAAAAAGTCGGACCGCGAGACGGCGCGGCAGCGCGGGACGCTCGACGGCTCGCTCATGCGCAAGATCCGCGACCGCGAGAGCGACTTGACGCCAGCGGGGCGACGCAAAGGCGCGCACGTGTCGTACCGCTCGCCGCAGCAGCTCCACTACTTCAACTGTCCGTTCCAGCTCGGGTTCGTCGGCCCAGACTTGCGCAAAGACGTCACGAAAGACTTGCACTCGGCGAGTTCGCCGACGCCGATGAACGAAAAGCCGCTGTTTGAGACACCGGAGAACGGCGTGAAGCTCCGTGTGCCAGTGCTCGAAGGCGACTTGATCATCCTCGCGACCGACGGACTCTTTGACAATGTCGACGAAGACGTGCTCCTCGAGATCGTCGGGTCCGAGCCTGAGCTCGAAGCCATGACGCGCAAACTCGCGGCGAAAGCGTACGAGCTCTCGCTCGACCGCACGCGCGACTCGCCGTTTGCGCGGCTCGCAAAAGAGAACGACTTATTATGGGGCGGCGGCATGCCGGACGACATCACGATCATCGCTGCGCGCGTGACGAAGCACAGAGCAGACGACCACAGCAGCGGACTGTGAGCGGACGACGCGATGTGTCTATCGCAGTCACAGTCTCTCACTCTTGGACTTGCGGCTGGCGGGAGCTGCGAGCGAAGCAGTGGAGTCGGTAGCGAGTCAGTCGAGCGGCTCAAGACAGATCGGCGTCTCTTGCTGCTGCTGGATCTGGGTCTGTAGGATAACGATGTGCGAGCACGAGGAGCAGGCAGACAGGCAAGAGTGCGCGAGAGAGAGATGTACGAGAGAGAGAGAGAGATGAATCGAATGGATGGAGGGATCCCAGACCTAGTCGAGAGCGTCTGTCTCCAGTGCAGCATCGTCACCGTCATCGCCCTCCTCGTCGTCGTCGCCAGCTGCTTCTGTCTCTTGCGTCGCGCTACTTGCTGCAGCTGCTGCTGTCTGGTCGTCGCCTTCACCTTCGCCATTGTCCTCATCTTCATCGTCCTGGCTCGCAGTCTCGTCATCGTCGTCGTCGTCGCCAGGCTGCGCAGTGTTCCCGTCGGTCTCTTCTTCCGAGATCAGCACGACTTCATCTTCATCGTCATCGTCTTCATCTTCGTCGTCCTGGCCACTGCGCACGTGTGGTGCACGGTCCGTGTCGTCGTCGCTCTCGTCGTCTTCCTCGTCGTCTTCCTCATCGTCGTCATCGACCTCGAGCGGCGCGTCGGACGTCCCTCCACGCGTCGAGGACATCGCGCTCATGTGGATCGCGTCGCGCACGAGACTCAGCACTGCGTCCTGGCCACAGGCATCAATGAGCAACGCATCGCGCGCTTGCTCGTGGCCATAGAACAGGTCTTCGCCGTACTTGATGAGCGCCGTGAGACAGAGTTTGGTCCGCGTCGAGTCGTCGAGCTGCTGCAAGAGCGTGCGCGCTTCTTGTCGGTTGCGCTCTTGGCGCTGCAGCACCGCCATCTCTTCGTCTTCATCATCATCGTCGTCGTCGTCGTCATTGTCGTCATCGTCAGCTGAGTACACTGGTGGCGCTTGCTGCTGCTGCTGGTGGCTCGCGACACTCAAGTCGACGTCGTCTTCGCCATCGTCGTCGTCCTCGTCGTCGCTCTCGTCACCATCGCCATTCTCGACTGCGCTCGCGCCGTCGTCGTCGCCGTCGCCGTCGTCGTCGACGTCGATAATGTCGAATGGGTTCTCCTCTTCTTCCTCATTGTCGCCTGCTTGGTCGTCCGCGTCGTCGTCTTGTTCATTGTCCTGTGGCGGCACGAGCTCGTCGTCGAGCTCTCCGTCGCTCTGGCCATTCAGCGTCACGCCATTGTCGTCATCAGGGACAAGCGCGTCTTCCTCGTCTTCACCATCATTCTCATTGTCGTCGTCTGCAGCAGCAGCAGTATCTTCTGGGAACTGCTCGTCGTCGTCGACGTCTGGGAGCTCTGCGTCCAAAAGCTTTTGCCGCTTTGCGTCCGGTGGCGACGGCGACGCAAGCGGCGCGAGCACGTCGTCGAGCGTCGTGTGCTCTTGCTGCTCGAGCTCGCGCGGCGCGTCGGCGTCAAGCGCGCGCTTGACGCCGCTCGTATCCGTTTCACGTTCAGGGGACGCCATCACACACACGTCGTGTACGTGGCTAGCTCTCTTGCTTGTGGATTACAGCGGTGCACGTGACGCACACGAGTGGTGCTAGGCGCGCTTGCTCTTGCGCTTCCTGCGTCGGTGTTGCGCGCGCACGTGGTGGTGTTGAGGCAACTAACTGCCTCGAGAGCAGCGATGGGTCGGTCGGCGCAAGCACCAGCAATTGCTCTGAAACTATACAAAGAGTAAGTGTAACTAGAGAAAGCGCAAGTTTGCTCTAAAAGAGGGAGAATCTGCAACATGGAGCTTGCATAGTAAAGATAAAGAGGTGCAACCCGCATCGTGGAACCAAAGCTCGTGTGTCTTAGACTCGTCGTCACTACGTCCGAGCTCACTAGCACGAGTACGCGTCGAACTCGTGCTTGACGCTCACTGCTTTGCGGCCGTCGCGCGAGTAGCACACGACTTTGTTAAAGTCAGCGACTGAGAACGTCCAGCTCGAGCCCCATGGCTCGTAGTTCCACAGTCCTTTGTCGCATCCGCACTCCTTCACGACGCCGCCGTCGTACGCTTTGAAGAACATGTTGAAGCTCGAGTCGAGCAGCCACGAGTGGTCCCAGTGGCACGCGTACTTGAAATTCCCCCAGTTGTACCGATCCATGATCCCGCACGTGCCTTGGATGCCGATCGTGCTGTCGCTCGTAGCGTTCGCAGAGCTGGTGTTCGTGTCTTGCAGCCCTGGCGCAGTGGATGTTGTTGTCTCGACGGGTTCGACATCGAGCGACGCAGCCGTCGTGCTCAAGGTAAAGACCGCGACAGTGAGCACAGCGGCAGAGATCATCGTCGAGACAGCGCGCATTGTAGTCGAGGTGGTGGAAGAAGCGCTTGAGGACTTGGAGGTAGATTAGATAATGAGAGAAGCGCTGCTGATCGTGCTGCCGGTGTGTGCGTCCTCGACTGCAGGCAAGGCAAGCGACGCGTGCGCGTGCTGCCAGCCATCGAGCAGCAGACATGCCAAACGTAGCACACGATGTGCCAGAGTCTCCGACCAGACCTCGATTGTCTTGCTCGTTGCTTCGTGACGACATCTCCAGCAGTTCCCTCCCAATGTGAAACAGGCAAAGTGCGACAGTAGCAAAGGACGAGCACTTGAGGCTGAGTTACCCTTTCAAGCTCAGAGGACTTACTTGCTCATAGCTTTCAAGTCCTTCCACCAAGGGCGTACGTGTGAGCTTGAGCGCAGAGCAATGGAGCGCAGTCCTTGCTTGAAGAAATCAGAACAGGATTGAGTTCAAGCTCGTTTGCGATTTTCTGTCGTGATTCTGTAGCTGGTGGTGATTTCACCTGCAACGACACACATGCTTGCTCGAGCAGACCATCGCGCTACTCGAACAACTCAAGGCCAGCAAGACAAAGGTGTCGATGCCACTACTCGACACGCGCTCTTCCTCTGCTGCTCTTGCACCGCACACACTGCACACACTGTGCAAGTCATTTCCATCACTACATTTGACTGACGCACTGTATGCTGGCATTTCTTCTATTTAATATTTTGATAGTGCGAAAACCCAGGATTTCTTGAAGAGAGAAGAACGCCGTCACAACAAACAACAGCACACGCACTCAAGCTCAAGAGCTCCATCGCTCGCACTGCGCTCGCTGTCTCCACACGCGCGCCTCGCACGTGGTCCTCCCATCCACCGCAGACACACGCGCGTCAATGGCAGACACATCGCTGTTCAACGGCAAGAGCGACGCCGCTGCTGCTGCGAGCGTGCCAATCGCACTCGCGTCTGCGTCGTCCGTGTCGCCTGCGAGCGTCTCAACGGACGACGCGCTCTTCCTCCACGCCACGCGCAAGTACTTGCAAGACAAGCTCATTGAGAACGCCAAGCTAAGCTTCCTGCAGCTCTCGCGCCTCGAGCACGACGCCACGCGCTTCACGCACCTCGACGCTGTGCTCCGGGACTTTTACACTGCCGGGTTCTACGACATCCAAGTGCTCCTGAGCTTCTTAGAGGCACTGCCGAACTGGCAGTGGACGCTCGACGGCTGCGTCGTGCTCCATCGCGTCGACGAAGTGCTCCGGACGCCAGCGCTCGACACTGCTGTGCACTTGCCGACGCTGCCACTGGCGTTCTTCCTTCACAAGCTCATGAGCCACTTGGAAGGGTCGGTCAAAGTCCGCGCTGAGAGCTACTGGTACGAGTGGGTGAGCCCGACGATTCGCGCTGTTGTCATGGGGAAAGACCTCATCCTCGCCTCGGTCCTGCGCAATGAGCTCGTGTACGCACCTGGCGATGGCTTTGCATTCGACGGCGATCGCCGGAACGTCTTCAGTTGGCAAACGAACTGGACACCGGACGCGGACAAGGAGAAGTGGCGCTTGATCCCCGCGAACGCGCAGAAAGACCGGTTCTACCTACAGAGCGTCGCCTTTAACGAGTACCTCTACGCCGCGGACTACGCCAAGTTTCGCCGCGACGACCGCGGCCACGTGCGCAGTCGCGTGTTTCTCTGGCGCAAAGCGAACGACACGCCCGGCGAGTCGGGCCACTGGCAGCTCATTACGCTCGGCCAGGAGAACCGCGACGTCTTTGCGCTCTACAACCCGTACCAAAAGGAGTTTCTCTATGCACCGAGCGACGTGTACGACAGCGAGCGGCGCCACGTCCTCACGACGCGGCATCGGTCGAATGACCCAGTGTGGACCGAAGAGCGCAAGTGGCGCCTCTACCCAGCGCAGAGCTCGTCCATGGAGCAAGGCATTGAGGCGTTCTTTGTCAAGAAATACCCCGAAGCGGTCGAGAAGCTCACACTCGCGCTCACCGAGCTGCCGGACCACACGGAGCACGTCAAGTGCTTTGCGTACCGCATGACCGCGAACTTGCGCATGTGCGCGTTTGACAAGATCCACGCAGACTTTAGTGCGATCGACGCGCTCGGTGGCGACAAAGCGGCGATCTTCCACGGCTTGGCGCACCTGTGGGAAGAGAACGCCGCGTTCTTGGCACACGAAGCAACGAGCCACGCGCTCGTGAGTCCGTTCTTCATGCAGCACCAGACTGCGCGCGGCGACTTCTTCTTTGTCCGGAAGGAGTTTGCGGTCGCCGTCGGGTTCTACCACGACGTCGCAACGGCTCAGACTGCGATAGCCAGTGGCGATGACGATGAAGACGTCGAGACGAAGCGGCGACGCGCGAACGCGTACTTGTGCTGCGGCAAGTGCTTCTACGCGCTCAATGAAGTCGAGAATGCGAGTCAATACCTCTCGATTGGGCTCGAGCTCGGCGGTTTGCCGCTCGACGTGGAGGCGCTGCTGCTGCTCTGGATGGGCAAGTGCAAGCGCAAGCAAAAGGCGTACGACGCGGCGCTCGAGCTCTTTGAAAAGGCGTTTGACCGCGCATCGGCAGCGGCGAATGCGTCAGCGCTGCCGTCTGTCCAGGCGCTCAAGCAGACGATCCTCATGGACATGAAAGTCGTTGGGATCCTTAAGCAAGACCTCTACGCAGCGCTACTGGCCAAGTGCGACGGCGACGACTACACCAGCAGCAGTGGCGACAGTGACACTGCGAATGGTCATGCGACAAATGGCGCAAATGCGAGTGAGAAGACGCTGCAGCAGATGATGGATCTCTTCCAGTGTCCACTCAGTCTCGAGCTCATGCAGGACCCTGTGATGACACCGAACGGCAATACGTACGAGCGCGAGATGATTGAGCGCCACTTGACCGTGAACGGCAACTTTGATCCGCTCACGCGCGCGCCGCTTGTGCGCGAGCAGTTGTACCCGAACCGTGCACTGAAGCTGCTCATGGAGACGATGCTGAGCGACCATCGCCTCGGACTCTTGCTCGCGTCGTGTTCAGCGTAGTCTGTCAGTTTGTTTGGAAAGGGACCATTGGTAGCGCTACTGCTGCTGTTGAGAGGAGCGTGTACGTATCAGTCATCTGTTGGTGGTAGTGGCTGCCGCGTCGTCGTCGATGAATGATAGCGCATGGAAGAGGATCTTTCGCCAAGCGGCGGCGATGTTGTTGTCGTGCGCAGACATGGGCAATCGGTCTGTCGGTCTGTCTGGTCTGCTTTCAGGTCCTGGCGAGCGTTCGCACTCGCATACACGCGCAGTGAGCTTGATCAGCTTGATCGTCCATGGCGATGATGATGATCGTGGGCGTTTTCATGAAGAGGCGAGACGGCGGACGTGAGGAGGCGACACCTTGGATCTCCGAGGAGTCGCACGACTCATGGTGCCAACGCGCCGCTTCACGCACGCTGCTGCTGCAAGTGTCTGCTGCAAGCGTCGGTGTAGAGTGCGTGCTGCTGCTGCTTCGTATGTTGCGTTCACAATCCTTTCTTCAGTCCACCGATCGAGTAGATCCAAGCAGCGCGACGCGAGAGAGAGCAAGTACGCGAGACGACGCGATGGCAGCACGCGCAGACGAGCTCGCTTTTGTCGACTAGCGGCACCAACGCTGACATGAGGCGAATGGCGGACGCTCCGTCTATTCTCGACCGCGGCCTCGAGGACGACGGAACGAGTGCATCGAACAAAGCCCGATCGACTGACGCTGCGACTACGAGCGATGGTGAGAATGCTCTGAAAGCGAGAGCCCTCAACGACAATGCGGCTGCGGACGAAGCTCCTGCCGCTGATGCTGCGTGGTACGACATCCGCTCACCATTGATGCTAAAAGCGCGGGACGAGACAACGACTGCTGACGAACCAGCATGGTACGACGTCCGCTCGCCGCTCAACCTCGAAGCCAAGGACGGCGAGCCTGCTTGGTACGACGTGCGCTCGCCATTGAACTTGGAAGCAAAGGACGACGAACCTGCGTGGTACGATGTCCGCTCGCCATTGAACCTCGAGGCAAAAGACGACACGACTGCCGACGGACCTGCCTGGTACGACGTGCGCTCGCCACTCAACCTCGAGGCAAAGGACGACGCACCGGCAGTAGAGGCTGCGTGGTACGATATCCGCACTCCGCTCAACCTCGAAGCGAAGGAAGCAGGTGCAGGTCAGGTCGTCAGTACGAGTGAAGATGCAGCGCAGCCGTGGTACAACATCCGCAGCGCGCTGTCGCTCGAAGCGCACGAGGCAAAGCACTTGGGCACTGACGCAGGAGGTCAGCAGCTCGAAGCGCTCGCTGGGAGCGACCAGCTGCACTTGCTCGTCGGCGGCTCGCTCTTGCTCGTGGCAGGCGTTGTTGTGAACTTTGTCCGTCGCGCTCGCCAGCGCAAGGCGGCCGAGAAGGCGCTCGAGGACGAGACGTACGCGCTCATGGCGTAGGCTCTCGCTCTCTCTCAAGCGTATGTACCAGCCGCAGGCGCCAGGTGTCCGTCTCAGTCTCCTGGATCGCTACGAGCACCATTTGCATGTCTTCTCCACTAGGTCACGACTGACTCTCTCGCACACTGCGACTCGAAGCGGCAGCGCTCCGTCAGTCGCGGAAGTCGCGATAGGCTATGAGGTCTCTCTCTATGCATACACGTCGCGATTGATATGAATCAACGCCTCCACTTGGATTTGCATGCGTTGCCGTCGCATCATTCCTGTCTTGGCTAGAGCGCGACGTTGTGGATCATGTCGCGATAGTAGCGCACGTGGTCGGGGTCAATGGCGACCGCGCGCTCGTACAGCGCCACGCTCGCGCGCTTGTCGTCCTGTGCGCAGGCGTTCTCGTCGATCGCGCCAAGCCGCGCGTGGAGATCCGCGAGCGAGACAACGACCCACTTTGCATCGGCTTCCATCTCCACGAGCTCGTCCATCCACTGCGTCTGGCTCCGAAGAAAGCGCTCAGCGTCATCAGGCGACGACTCGACGAGCGCGAGCATGGACGTGACGAGCCAGCGGTAGTAGAACCACGCGCTCTGGTCGTCTGGCTCAGTGAACACCGCTTGCTGCACGAGCGCGATCTCATCAAAGATCGTGTCAGCAGTCAGTGGCTGCTCGAGCGAGATCGATCGGTGGTGCAGTGCCTAGTTTGTTCGTTATGGATACCATGCATATGCATAAGACCATGAGTCGACTGATTGAGAGCGATCACATGGTCAAGCAACAGACGTAGCGCCGTACCGAGTAGTTGGAGAAGTTTTGCTCGATCTTGAGCGTCGAGAACGCGAGTTCGTCGGCTTGCGCGACGCCTGCGAGCTGACAGACGTGGCGACGATAGTTCCAGCAGTGGAAGTTGCGCTCGTCGAGCTCGAGGAGCTTGTCGCAGAGCCCAATCTCCTTCTGCAGGTCGCCGAGACCGCGGTCAATGATCCACTGGCGCTGGAACCACGCCGAATACGACTTGGGATTGCGCTGCAGTGCGTCCTGCTCGATATATGTACATTTATGCAAGTGCGACAGTGAGGTGTTTCGCTACGACTCACTCGTCGGTATGGATACATATACACAGGCTACAGACAAC
This sequence comes from Globisporangium takayamanum, assembly GCA_023333735.1. Classification (NCBI taxonomy): domain Eukaryota; phylum Oomycota; class Peronosporomycetes; order Pythiales; family Pythiaceae; genus Globisporangium; species Globisporangium takayamanum. The sequence continues at coordinate 22,070 of JAASFL010000262.1, forward strand.
GTACGAGCGTGAGCTTGAGCTCGGTCTTTGCAAGTTCCTGGAGCTCGAGCTGTGGGTCGGACGCACGAGCGCTCACGGCGTCGATGATCTCGCGGCGGTAGCTCCAGACCATGTGGAACTCGGGATTGAGCAGCAGCAAGTGGCTCGTGAGCGGCAGCACGTGCGCCTCGCGCTGCGACTGCTGCTTGAGCGCGAGGATCTTGCCGGCGACGTCGTGGTACATGCGCACTTTGCGCAAGTCCTCCTGTCGCTCATCGTCGGTCTTGCGCTGCTCCTTCTCGCGCTCGACGCTCTTCACGCGGCCGTGCATCGCGACTCAATGCGCTTCGTCGTTGTTGTGGTCTTGGTCGTCGAAAGATATCGAGCTTGAGAGCTATCTAATATAGTTTCTATAGTGAAAAAACGAGGTGTAAGGTGTTTTATAGAAAATGCGCTAGTGAAGAAACCAAAGGAGTGAACTTGTTGAGTTCTTGCTGCTGACACATGCGAGTACTTCTCTCTGCTATGGGCAATGCACAATATGCACCAACTAGCTCGAGCACACTTGGACATACTTGGACATACATGCAGGCATACTCGCAATGCTAGCACGAGTGTCAAAGCGCGTCAGGTTCTCGTCAAAGCACTCAGCAATGAACGCTGAAGCGTCACGCGTGCCCTTCAAAACGTCACTATCGCCGCCTTTCACATGAATCTCCCAATTCTCGCAACAGTATACAATGACCAAGTCAATTTGACGCGTCGCGATCTTTCTGACTCGTCTGTCTTGTCATCGAGGTCTTGGAGCGAGCCAATCAATCAATCAACCAGCCATCCTCACGTCCATGAGCCTTCATCTTCTCGATCATCATAGCAACACAATGGCGACGCGAACGAAGCTCTTTGCTTCATGTACATGTGTGTGTGTGCTCGCTCTTATGGACTATGGACCTCAATATGCCCAGCACTTCCTTGGTTTGGGGTTTTGGTCGCGTCACGATCGTTTTTATACGTGGTGAAACATCAATTCATAGTGAAACCAAGTCAAAAAAGAGTGCTGGTCGCATCGAGCTCTGCCGCTCGACAAGGACAACACAAGCAGCCACAACACAACGCCATCAGCAGCGTCAGCGTCGCGAGCAGCTCTTGTCAACTGCCGCATTCGCACACGCACACGCACACGCACGTACACACAGCTGCTGCTTCGCTCACACGCACTACACACACACACGTCATAGCGTACACAACGCACTACGATGAGCTCGCAGTGCACGCTCATTGCTGACGAGACGGACGACGCAGTGCAGCTCGTGCTCGGGATCATCGCGCTCTCGAGTCTGTACGGCAAGTGGCACTTTGAGAATCCGCGCCGACCTGCGCGCATCTGGTTCATGGACGCAATGAAGCAGGGCACGTCAGCAGCAATGGTCCACGTCGTGAACATCGTGTTCTCGATCGGCATTGCCGACTTCTCGGCCAAACCAGGTGACGCCGACGAGGTGCGTCTGCTCGTATCACGCAGTCGGCAAGTGTGCATGTGCTCGCAAGCGCTAACGTTATAGCGCTCTCTCTCTCTTTGTATGCACATGCATTCGTATGCCTGCAGTGTGCCTTCTACTTTATGAACGTGGCGATCGACACGACGCTCGGCGTGTACATTGCGTACCTCTTGCTCCAGCTCGTCACGGCGCTTGCGGTACGTCCCTTGGCTCTTGCTCTGTACAGTAGCAGCTCCTACAGCCACGTGCGTATAGCTCATAGCTCGTGCTGTACGCATGCAGATCCGACGCAACTGGCGCAGCTTGAAGCACCCAGGACGGTATGGCGAGCCGCCGAGCGTGCGCGTGTGGTTCATCCAGCTCCTGTCCTGGTCTGGCGTGCTGCTCGTGATGAAGCTCTTTGTTGGACTCGCCATCTACATCTTCAGTGCGCCGCTCGGGCTCATTGGCTCGCTCCTGTTCTTCCCAGTGCACCACCACCCGAAGATTGAGCTCTTGATTGTCATGATTGGCTGTCCGCTCGTGATGAACATGGTCCAGTTCTGGATCCAAGACAGCTTCCTCAAAGACCACACGAGCATCACGAGCAGCGGTGGCGTCGCCCATAGCGACTGCTGCGACGACGAAGGACTCCCGCTCTTGCCCCTTCGAGCAGCACCAGCACATGCGTCGTCCACAGCAACAACGTCGTCGCGGCTGCGCGAGTCGCCGATCAAGCTCCACGGCGGCATCCCGCGACCGAGCAAGCTCCACACTCCGCCAGTCTCGTCGTCATCGTCGTCGTCGCAGGCCAAGACAAGCAAGAGCTTCACGAACGCCGCGACAGTTGCAGACATGTACGAGGACTTATAGAGCCAAGTGCCGTCCGTACCGAATCTGGACTGGCACTCGCGTCAATGGCGATGCCTTGCGTTTCGATATACTGCACGTTCATCACGCATTGGTCTCGTGTGTGAGGACTTGGAAGCCTCAACGACTCGGCTCGTCATGGCGTCGTTGTCTGGACTTGGGTCTCGTCCTGGAGCAGCAGGACGCCTAGTAGTAGTAGCACGCTGGACTCGAGCAGGCAAGACGTAGCGCCTCCAGCGATATGTCGAGCGAGGCAGTGGCGCTGGCGCTCGATAGGATCGCTGGGTGCGCCATGACGCACGACCATGACTCAACTCTTCACAGACATGCACAGGACTAGGACCAATACGTTGACAAGACTGTGACGACCAAGACGAGTCGTTCATTGAGCAGGAGCATCTGGAAGACGCATGCGTGTGATCTACGCACTCATCGGGCCATACGAAAGACACATCGACTGCTAGCACTTGTACGCGTCGAACTCGCTCTTGACATCGTACGCAACGCGGCCATCGCGTGTGAAGCACATGACGTGTTTGTAGCTCGAAGGCGTCCAGCGCGCGCCCCATGGGTCGTACACTGAGAGCCCAGTCGCAGTCGCACTCCATCACGACCGA
>JAASFL010000263.1:0-24913 GCA_023333735.1 Globisporangium takayamanum
GCGGATGAGGTCGTTCCGTAGCGTTGTGTCGTTGTTCACAATCGCAGTGCGGAGTGCGTGGCGGATGTGAAGGCGGCGACGACTGTGGATGATCGGCCATTCGCTGAGTGGGTCTGGATGAGGTTCGTTCTGGTGCTTTCGTTGGTTGCGGTTGTGCCAGACGATTGAGAACACGATACTGCGGGTGATGTTCCAAGCCAGGAGGACGGCGTCGCTGTGTCGTTGCCATGTGCGTGTGAGCGGGAGGTCGAGGCCAAAGAGTGCTTGAGTCCATGATGGTCGAGAAGTGAGGACAGTGCGCCATTGACGGAGGACGAGGTTCCAGAGCGCTGAGGTGCTGGACGCGTATCCGCAGATTGTCCAACTCGACTTGACGCCAGCGCCCTATACACCGATAAGCGATGCAAGCAGCAACAGCAGTGCAAGTGCATTGCTCAAGTCGGTGCTCTTTGGGAAGCGCGTGGCGTTTGCTGTCGGCGACACAGCAGCTCTGGATGCGACAGGACTGCGCCAGATGCTCGCACACGTTGGCGTGAGCGTCGTGGACGCTCGCAAGACACAGCAGCAGCAGCAGTCAGAAGAGCGTCCACTGTCGATGGACGTCCGCGACCTCGTCACGCGCATTCAAGCGACTGTATCACCGCGTTGTCTCGTCATCGGATGTCCTGAGCACGTCGCATTCGTACGTCACTAGCGCCATCACCACTTGCTCTGTCGCTGCCTGCACTCGCCTCTCTAACACCACTGCCGCAATGGATCTGTCTCTCTGCAGTTCCAAGCGCTCGAGACAGTCGGTGGGAGTGCTGCAGTCGACAAGATCCTCGTACTCAAGCACATTGAGCGCCAGGCGCCACCGACACGCACAGCCAAGCGAGATGACGACGACGATTACTACTCGGACGACGAAGCCGAGCTCGAGCGCGAGCGCAAGCTCCGTGCGCGCACTGCATTGCCTGCTCACCTCGATGAGCTCTTGCAGAGCTACTCAACCGCTAGATGTCTCCTGGCGGAAGCAGTCGTGATCGCATTACACGGCTAAACTACGTGAGCGTTGACACAGTGCACGAACTGATCCGACGCCAGTTCGCGCCAGTGCTCCTCGGCGCCATCGGGCATCCACATACGTTCTACGACCGCGCGCTGCAAGGATGTGCGCGCCGCCATGCGATCGCGACTTTACGTCCGCACTGGTGGCGTGAGCTCGACGACCAAGCGGTTCCGAACAACAGCAGCCGCAGTGCACTGGACCAGCAGCTCGCGGCGCTCCGGCGCTTTGTCGCAACGACGCCGTTTGGAGCGTACGTCCTTGACGGCTTCCCTCGCACACGTGCAAGCAATGCAGCGCCGTACGTCGCGCAGCAGCTCGTCGCGCTTGAGCACACGCTCGCGCCATTGCGGGCGCTCGTGCACTTTATTGCTTCGATGGAGGTGCTCCTGGAGCGCAAGCCCGAGCGCGTGACGCGCTATGCGATTGAAGACGCACTAGACGGACTTGAGACTGCGACGCATGACCTCCTCGCACACTTTGGCACAACGAGCAAGCACAGCAGCAGCAGTAGTGCGAGCGTCTGGAGCGTCACGTGCGAGCACGAGCTCCAGGACGCCGAAGAAGGGTTCGACGAGGTCTTTCAGCGCCTCGGCGTCTAGGAACAAAGACGAACAAGAGGAGGAAGGAAGGAGGGACGAGGACAGTGGACTCTCGGTGCATTGCTCAGTAAATAGGATGGCGCGCTGTCTCACTACTTCTTCAGTGGCGTGTCTGTCTGTCTGTCTGTTCGTTCTACTGCTCGTGCTCGCTGTCGCCGCTGCTCACGAGCGCCTGGCTCTGCTGCTTGCCGTGCTTGATGCAGAAGCCGCCGGACCGCGCCGCGTGGCTGCAGCCGTCGGTCGCACAGCGCTTGCCGCCGCCGTGCGAGTAGCAAATGCCGCCCGACTGTGCGCTCTTCGTGCAGTTCGCGACTGCGCAGCGCCGGCCACCGCCGTGCGAGATGCAAAAGCCGCCGCGGTGCGCGCATTTGGAGCAGCCGTCCATCTTGCAAAAGTGCCGCCCACCGTGCTCCATGCACAGTCCTTTGCGCCGCGCGGCGTTCATGCAGTGCTCGCGGCGGCACTTGGTCGCCGGTTTGGCCGATGCACTGGACGTCCGGGACGTGGACGACGTTGCCGACAGTGGCGTCGTGGCAGTCGACGCTGGTGGTGTCCGGACGTTTGCAGTCTCGGAGCCGTGGCCGTAGGACGAGTACGACGACGTGGACGACGTCGGGGACGGCGCCGCGCTGCTCACAGCCGGTGAGACGACGTAGTCGTCAAGTGGAAGGCCGACTGTCCGGAGCGCTGGGAGCACTGGCGTCCGGCGATGACGGTACTGGTGGTGGCTACTGCTACTGCTGCTACTGTATGGGTGGTGGTGGTGGTAGTGGTGGCTGTGCTGGTCGGCGTACGGCGAGCGCTGGCGCGGCGGCGACGCGCTGAGCATACTGGGGATCGAGAACTCACAGCGCACGGGCGGCAGCGTCGGTCGTGGCGCAGAAGCCGCCGTGTGGTTGACAGGCGAGCGCATGTACGCGGTCGCGTGGATCTGCTGCTGCTGCTGTTGCTGGTAGTATGGACTCACTGGACTCGCGCCTGCGTTGAGCTGTTGCTGCTGCTGGAGGTGCTCTGGGCAGAGACCCTGGAGCTTTGCTGGGTTCGCGCAGTTGAGGAGCCGGCACCGGCGGTTCGTCGCACGCAGTGGTGCGAGACCAAGGAGCGGCCGCGAGCTGTTCGGGGGACTGATGGAGCTCACCGTGAGCGGCGGGAGGATGTGTGGCTGCGACGACTGGAAGTGGGCACTCGCGCCGTGGAGCTGCGGCCGCGGGAGGTCGTGGATGTGCTGTCGGAGCGGGATCTCGGTCGCAATGGGTCGCGACTGCGACTGTTGCTGCTGCTGGTGGTTGTTGTACTGGTGCTGCTGCTGCTGGAGCAAGCTGTAGCCGTGGCACGCAGCGTACTTTGCGTCTGCAGGGCTCTGGTCCTCGACGATGTCGTTGAGGATGCGGCGGAAGCCAGGGGCCGTGGGTGTGCGCGGCGCGCGGAGGTAGGACGCGGTCGGTTGCATGAGGTGGATCGGATGAGGCGGCATTCAGGGACTGGCGAGCGAGGTCCAGACGAGTGTGTGTGTGTGGTTGTTTTGGATCTGGACGGCGCGAGCTGCGTGAGTGCTCGGTGGTCGGATCTGTCTGTGTGTGTGTGCGGGCAAGTACGAGGAGGCGGAAAGCGAGTGCGCGCGTCGCCGCAAATCGCCAAGTGAGTGAGCAAGCGTTGGCAGGGCAGCCAACGGGCAAACAGCAGGAGACGAGTGCATGTTTGTTTGGATACAGCGGCGCTTGTTGGCAGATCGGCAAAGTGGCGTGTCACTTGACGAGGATTTGAGTTTTTTGCGCGACGGACGAGCCAGCAAAAGCACCAGCGGAGCCAAGTGCACGGCAACAACACCAACACCGCCTCTCACACACACAACCGCACACACACGAGCGCGAAAGCGCCGGGGCGGCCAGGTGGCGCTGAGCTTGTGGCTGCGCTCGACGGCCCGAGCGAGACACGCAGAGAGCCATTGCGCGCGCGACACCGGCTCGAGGTTTAGCAGCAGACTGGAGGCATGTGCGCACATGGCGCCGCCGCTGCCCGACACCTGGTGTCGAGATCGAGATCGCTCCGAGCGAGCGAGCGAGCGTTCAGCCGATAGATCGGCAGGCTTTGTCAGCAATTTTGGCAAGTGGCCTCACACATGTGACTCGGTTTCAGTGAAGCGAACTGAACGCTCTTTCATGTGACTCAGTTTCAGTATGTGAAACGGACCACGAGGCAGAAGATCGCTACAGGCTGTCAGCAGCAAGCATACAATTCGCAAGTGAACGCGTCAAACCGTCCATCGCACTTGGTTTCAGTATGCTCGCACTGATTTTTTTACACAACCGAACACACACCACGTGCCAAAAATCGCTGAAAATGTGAGCGCATTTTGACAAAACACGTTCTTGGAAATGAAGAACGCGCGGTTCAGGTTCTACGAACAAGGAAATTGCGTGAGAATCACAGACGCTAAATGGCTCGAGCGATTCCGCATCGCTCATGGTTGCCAAGCCCGCTTGCGCTCCAAGTGCTCGACTCTTGCTCGCCGAACCGTGTTGCTGTGTTGCCATACGCGCTCTCTGCTTACCCGAACGCGCCGAGCGAGGTCCTGTCGTGCGCTCGCACGATCCTCGAGATCTTCGTCTTCGCCGCGCCGCTTGCTGCGCACCAGCACCGCTCGCGTCTTGCTTGTTGCTGCGCGCGGAGCGTCCGCGTGTCGAGACCAATTTTTACGTTGTTGGGTCCTGTCCTTCGAGACGACGGCCGTGGTCATGGTGGTGGCTGGCCGCCCTTGTCCGCTGTGTACAGCTTGCTTCTCCTCACACACACAAGTGTAGAGTCGCAGGAGGCGCCGTGCGTGAGTTACAGCGCCGACCGAATGGAGCCGGAGCCATCTGGGCGAGTGGTGCAGCACCAGCGCGCGCAAGGTGGCGATATGCGATGAAAGTCAGCAGCCATGTGGCTCGGTGCCGATTAAGCGCCACTGCTTTGACCCCATTGACCGCAGTGGCTCTCTGCTTGAAGTGTGTTTCCATTCCAAGCACACTGGCTCAATCTCGTTCGGACACAATGTGAACGAGTCGAGTGGTCTTGACACCACGACCGACATCGAGAGCGCAACTGCAGGAGAGCTTCTCCAGAGAGAGAGAGAGCGCCATGCGCTGGATCTCGCAAAATCCTGGCCATCGATCGATCGAGTCGGAGGACAGTGTCCGCCCGCCTCCATGCCAACCGAGTGCGTTATGCGAAGCGCTCGTACAGATGGCGCGATGTGTCCATCGTTATCTCCTCGCTCGCGTGCTTGAACAACAACAACAACAACAACGGCTCAGCTCAGCGCCTGCGACTCGAGGCTATTCGTCAGAGCGCATCACTAGGACGCAGTTCATTTTACGCAACACGGGCGGTGCCAGCTGGACGAGTGTCTCCTCAACGCTCAGTAGTTGCTGGCTGCTGGTCATCCATTGCACGCGCGAGCGAGCGTCTACGCTGCGATACGTCGCGTGCGCGAAACCAAATTGCTGCCGCAATGGCGTCTGCTAGTCTCGAGCGTGTGCACACAGCGCTGCTTCATGCTGCAGGCGTCAGGCAGCCGCAGACTGCCACACGTTGACCAGCATGTGCTCGCGAGCACATCAACAAAGCGCCACGCAATGGCGTCGAGCGAGTGCGCGCTCGCTGGATTTTCCAGCGCGCTCTTCATGCTTCATGTGGCGCTGGCGCTCGTGGCGTCACGCGCGGCGCTCGAGGCAATGTGCATTTGGATCTGTACCCGAGACGCGAAACCGAACAGTCGGTCGAGTTGTGCGTGTCGTAGTTCCCCTCCCAGAACGCCCGATCGAGTCGGTTCGTATGCAAGGATCAGCACGGATCATGGGTCATGGCTGCGGCTTCCCAAGCAGTGATTACAGTGATTGCTGTCAACTTGTCCGTCTGGTGGGTTGCCGTGCGTGTCAAGTCGACTCGAGCATTTCCGTGCTGCTCGTGTTTGCGGACAGTGCGCGCGATCACGCACGACAGCATGCGCTGATGTGTCTACCCCGTCACTCGCTCGCCCATTGTTGTTGCTGGTGTAGCGCCACTGCGCAAACACAAGACCATGTTGCGCTGGTGGTGGATCATGGCTAGGACGCAGGTGCAAGATCTTGGAGGACTCGGAGGTCCATCCACTCTCAACCGCTTGGTCGCATGCAAAGTGACCGCTGCCACGTCAAGCAAACTGAGGTCTACTGTCTTTGATAGTCGCGTCTCTCATTCGGCGGCACGAGACACGTCTAGAGTAGAGCCGTCGAGCAGGACGTCTCGAGCGCATTGCTTCCGAGACTAGCATTGGAGAGACTTGAGAGACTTCTGGTCAAGCACTTTGGCTACTTCGTTCACTCCATAGACACATCAAGTATAACTGCGGAAAGCAAGTGTTTGAAGCAATTGTGATAGTGATCAAACCGAGAGTTTGTAACCACATCGCAATTCGAATACATCAAGCCAATTTCAGGTCAAGAATCCAACTGCAGCATTTCAAGCAGCAACACAACGCTTCCTCATTCTCACGACAATAACAGCTCAAAACGCTGCATCATGGCGACGACCGACCGGCACCAGATGCTCCAGAGCGCGCTCGTGCTGCAGCTCGAGGCCATGAAGAGCCTCACGCGCGAGTACTATCAGCAGATCGAGGCGTTCGTGACGCTCACTGGTGAGCACCCGCTCACACAGGAGCCGCTGCGTGCAGCGCACAGCGACGGCGTCACGCTGCGCACGCCGACTGCGTCGACTGCGCTCGGGTCGGCGAGTCTCATCTCGGACTCTATCGCGCGCTTGACGGAAGACACGTGCGACGACCAGGCGTGCGTGCGCGGCCCAGCGCAGCTGACCGAGTTCCTCAAGCGCGTGCCCGAGACGATCAAGACTGACGACGACCGCGTCCAAGTGCTGTTCCTGCTCGACCGTACGCTCCAGCGCGCACGCAAGAGCCGCAGCAGCTCGGACGCTGCGACTGCAGCCGCTGGCCGCGCACTCATCTCGCTCTTTGACCAGTCGACTGGCTACACGATGCTCGTGGACTGGGTCCTCGACTTTTGTACGTACGGAGACGACGCGCGGCGGCGCCTCACCGAGCTCTTGCTGCAGGTCCTGCTGCGCAACAAGCCCAAGCTCCCCGGCCCGCGCAAGCTCGTGCTCACGAAGCTCCGGCACAACCACGCGAGCGTCTCTGGGCGCGCGAACAAAGCGCTCGTGACGCAAGTGATTGAAAAGTACCGCGAAGTGTCGTGAGCACGAGTCGCTCCATTCCTACTACTTCTCCCATGTCGTCCGTCCGTCGTACATGATCGGTCCCTTGCGTCACTGTGCGCCGTCAGTCATTCCGTCAGTCAGTCACTCTGTTGAGCTTCTACCTGCGTGTCATGGACGACGTAGCTATTTCGAGCGACCTTCGCGCGACATGCACGCGATCAGTCGACGTCGCTCGTACATAGCGCTCCTCCTCGATATACATAGCTCTTATGGTCCCTGCTGCTGCTGCTGGTAGAAGTATCGCTATGTTTTGAGTGGCTAGCTCGCTATGGATGGACGATAGAGCTATCGACAAGGCACTTGCGCTCTTGCGCACAAGGACCTACAGCATCTCGCATAATGGACGGCTACGTCGACTACGTTGCGCCGAATCACGGCGTGACGCTGCGCAAGAAGACGTGGAAGCGCCGGTTCCTTCGCCTCGATGCTGCGTTCCACGCGCTCGAAGTCTTCACAGATGCGGCGATGGGCAAGCGCAAGCAACGCATTGCGCTCACGGACGCGCACATTGCGACTGCAGAGGAGCTCGGTGCACTGCTCAGTACGAGCACGAGCAGCAAGATCGCACTTGAGCACTCGCGTCGGTTCGTGCTCCGCATCACGGATCGTGAAGTCGGGACGCAGCACGAGCGCCACCACTACATGTGCGCTGAAGTCCAAGCGCCAGACAACGGCGACTTGGACGCTGCTGTCGCTGTTGATGTGCGCGCGAGTCGGATGTACCTCCAGCAGTGGCTCGATGCGCTACGCCGGTGCGTCCGCAGTGCAGCAGCAGGTTCGGTCAGTTCGTCTGGGGACTTGCGCATGGACGCTCGTGAGCTCAGTCGCTGCATCGATGCGCACTCGGAGCGTCTGCACCTCGCAGCGTTTGTCTCGAACCGAGACGTCGAGCAGAACAAGAGCGTGTTTGAGATCACCGTGAAAGCGTGGATCCTCCAGCGCGAGCTCGTCGCGGATGACGACAAGACGAACAACGACAAGGACGAGCGAGGACAGCGACGTCCAACAACGTCGTCGTCGTCGTGGGAAGTCCTCGAGTACGCGTGTGCGTGGAAAGTGCGCAAGACAACCGCTGAGCTCCGCGACTTTGACGCGCAGCTGCGGCAGTTCTGCAACCGCGAGCTCCGCGACGTCGCGGTGCCATCGTCGTCGTCCACGTCGCTCACTGCTGGCGTCGTGCACCATCTGCTCCACTCGACTGCGCATGCCGAGCAAGAGCGCGTGCGTCGCGTCGCTGCCATGGACGCGTACGTCCAGCAGCTGCTCTGTCTCCCTGCGTTCTCGGTGTTTGGGAGTGACGCAAGTGCGATGCTCGACCACTTTCTCGAGATCACGCTGCACTTGGCGCCGCTGCGGCAGCTCGAGAAGGCGTCTGGGCAGAGCATGCACTTGCGTACGCGACAGGTCGTGCCGTGGCGCTTGCGCGAACAGTTTGAGCATCTCTACCGTCTGCATCTCGAGTCTGTTCAAGCTAAGAGCGATGCAGCGCAGCGTCCACAGAGAGCGCAGCGTCCACAGACAGCGCAGCGTCCACAGACAGCGCAGCGTCCACAGACAGCGCAGCGCACTAGTAAACACGAAGGCGAGCGACGCCGGAGCGCAAAGCCTTACCGGTACCACGACCACAACCGCCGTCGCGAGAGCAGCAAGCCGCACGCACGAAGCAGCCACGTCGGCAACAGCGATGGCAACGACGACCGACGCACGTCACAGACGCTCGAAGCCGTTCGACCTGCGAGTGCTGTCGAGGTCTGCTCGCTCGCTATTTTGTGTGTCGATTTAGCTGAGACCAACACTCTTGCTGTCTATTTATGCTGTCGCTCTGTGTAGGACACTGACGAACACATCGAGTCAGTTCACGAACGCATCGCCAAGATCGGGAAGAAACTCATCACTGAAGCGTTCATGCACCCAGAGCCACCGCATCTGAGCGCTCGAGCGACGTCGACATGAGTGCGATACGCGCACACGTAGCACCGACGAAAGACGACCATGCATACTCCTTTTACATCGTTTACACTGCATGATCAACACAAGATCTGTGCTCTTCATTGCTACGTCTGCAAGATCGCCGTGAGGCAAACACAATGGACACAGAGCAAAGAAATAATGAACTGTGTTGTGCTCAGTGTGTTAGTGCGATTACCACTCGGTCTCAAAGCCGTCGTCGCCGTAGAGGTCAACCGATCGCGCAGTCACTGGCACGGAATGACTCGCGTCGTCTCGAACGTCGTCGACTCCATTCGCGTCATCACGGTAGTCGGTACTTGTGTCTTCGTCCTCTTCGTCGTCGTCATCATTGTCGTCGTCGTCGTACTGCTTCCAGAGCTCGTTGTCTTCCACACCAACGTCCTGGACGTTCGGTTCGTGATCATGAATTGCAGCTTCGAGCTCTGCGTCTTCGTCGTCTTCGTCGACTTCTTCGACGTTCTCAAGCGATCGCTCGGAGCGAGAGAGCGCAAACGTCGCTGCTTGTGGTGCTGCTTTCTCTAGTGCGCCCGCAATGCTTGCAGTCACAGCAGCAGCAGTCACTCTGTCTGTCAAGTCCGTCAAGCTTGGAACTGCGACTGGAACAGTTAGGTTGTCATCATGCTGCTCGTCACTGTCGCTCGTACTGCGTCCTGAGAGCGCAGTCGTTGCTAATACTTGTGGTTCAGTCTGATCCGGCGTCTTTGCTCTCCCAGATGGGATCGCTGCGCGGAGCTTCGTCACTAAGCTGCCGCCGGTAGACGACACTGGTGACGGTGTCGGCGGCTCCAGCTCTGACGAGGATGACGATGTCGACAACGTCGATGGACTTGCCATCGCAGTCTTGCTCTGTCGTTCACCTCGTGCTGCTGCAGAAGCCGTGAGCTTGTGCGACGCACGTGGTTGCAAACTCGCTTTCGTTGATCGAGTCGAGCGAGTTGGCTTCGATCGGACGCCTGTGCGCTCATCCTCTGGCGCGTCATCGCCAACGTCCGTGTCCATGGGACCGCCGAGCTCTCTGAGCAGCTCAAGCGCTGCGCGGTGCTCCTCTTTCAAGTCAGCGAGCGAGATGCCGTTGCGGATCTTCATGTCTTTTCTCGACTTGACTGGCGGCGTCTTCACGACGACTGGGACGCCTCCAGACGTCCCAGCAGCAGCAGCGCCTCGTCGACGCCCATCTGGAGCTACAGTGCTGCTGTCGCTCGGTGCTGCTGCTTTTGCTATTCTCGAGCTTGAGCTGGCCGCTCCTCCTCCTGCTTTCTCAGCTCCAGTGCCGTTCTGCGAGCGACTCTTGCTCGCTGGCTGCTTGGCGCTTGGCGCCGATGGTGCTGCCGTTGTACTCGAGTCGACTGCTTGCTTGGACGTTGCCGCCGTTGAAGCCTTCTTGGTCTTCTGCTTCGCTGCCATGAGGAGCTTGAGGTCCTCAAACTTCTTTGTCAGCGACCTGTCCGTGTCGTCGTACGGCTGCCGAATGCCGCTTGACAGTGTCGCGGCAGACTTGCTACTCCCAAGTGTGCTCGCTCCGATCTTGCTCGACAGTGCGAACGTCCCGAGGTCCGATGGACTCGACTTGACTCGAACGGGACCGACAGTCTCGTCGCTGTCGTCGTCTGTGCCATCATCATCGTCGTCGTGGTCGAACAAGTCGAGCGCGTTGCGGTCTGCAGACGACGGCACAGCGCCGAGCTTGCGCGGTGCGTGCAAGTCCGAGTCACTACGTGTCGACGCCATTGCGAGGCTCCGAGACGACACTGATCGCCCAGACGCTAACGCTGGATCAAGCAGCAGCGACGCGGTCGAGGACGTTGCCGATGGCGTGCTCTCGAGCTTCACGCGCTTGCCCTTGTCGTTGAGCAAGACTGGGAGCTTCTGGGTCTCGAGTGACGGCAAGTACTCGCCGACTGTGCTCGAGCGCGACCCCGAGCGCGACGACAGCGATGGCCGACCTGACGACGGCTTGTTGCTGCTCTTGCCGCGCATCTTGTCGTTGTACTTGGCGTCGTGCTCAATGAACGCTGCGATCGTGGACGCCGGGTGAAAGAGCCCTTCCGCTGCAGCGTGGAGACCAAACTCCCCAAAGATGGACTGTCGAGCACACGAGAAGGCGAGAGCGTCAGGTGCTCAGTCAATGCAAAGAGCATCAGGTAGGAGCGTACAGAGCACGCACGTGGTCTTGGATGAAGCCGAGGATGATTCCTCGGGGCTGTGAAAGTTGTTGTTGCTGCTGCTGTTTGCGGCGAGTTGGAGATCGGCCATGTCCGTCGGGTCGTACGCTGCGTCAACGTGGTTGTTGTTCGCCGACATGCGCGGTCCAGTGTCACTGCCATCGAGGTCACTGCCGTCGCGACGAGCCGACTCGGGACTCTTCTTCTTTTCTACATAGACGCAAACAGATGAGTCTGTCAGGCACGGGTGCGATACGGACGATAGCACATTGACACAGGCAACACGAACGCACTCCGGAGCTTGCTCTCTGTGCCAGGGTGGAGCTGGTTCGAGAGCGTCGACTTGACGCTCGACAGCCGCTTCTTGCGCAAGGCTTCGGCTTTGGTCCTATCCGAGTGAGCGAGCGAGCAGAGTGTCATGTACGGCGTCATGGATGCAAGTTACACATGACCAAATCTGAACGCACATCATGATCGCCGTGAGCTTTGAGTTCTTTTTCGGCTCGCCCCAGTTGTAGTTCATCGTCTGCGTGCGTCGGTGTCTGGAGCGCGACACTCGGTCCTGAGCAACAGAGCAATGCATAGCGCAGTCGATCGATGCGCTTGCGCCGGTGTCGCTCACAACTCCGACTTGGAGCAATGCGACTCGAGACGTTTCGCAAGGCGAGCGACGCTAAAGTTACGCGTGTCAGTGGTGTGCGTCTGGTGTACGACGCCATCAGCGAAGTGGCCACTGAGGCACACGAAGGTAGAGTGAAGATGATGGTGATGACCGTGGTGATGGAGCGCATTGCTCCTGCCTTATTCACATGTTCGCGGCGGTCCGTGCCTGCAAGCGACAGCGTCAGCGTCCTGTCCTAGCTTATCGTCGACTCAGTCTGTCGTCACTTGTGTGTCCACAGACAACACCCTCGCAGCTGCTTTCTGCTAGTACACGACGTCGCCGCCTTCCTTCTCTACTTTCTTCATGGCCACGTCCTGGATGACCTCGTCCTTCACAGCTTCGTCCTTCATGTCTCCGTCATCCTCCACGGCTTCTTCGTCTCTGACACGGGCGTCATTGTGGTCAATGTCGACAGCCGTCTCTGCAACACCTGCACTCTCGCGACTCTCGTCTTTGACTGTCGCCACTGCTGCCACTGCTGCTGCCATCGTCGCGAGTGCTGGGAGCTTCGCACTCACGCGATGCGCCTGTGTCCAGTCCGGCACGACGCCGCTGTAGCCGTAGTCAAAGAAGAGCTCTTCGTCTGTGGCGATGTCGGCGTTCGCAAAGATCCCAATGCGGTGCTCGCCGTTCACGCGCAAGATCCGAGCGATGCACTTGGGCGCCGCGGACGTGTGGTTGGCAAACTTGCTCTTGTTGCCCTTGCGCGTGGCGTCGACGACCGCGTCTTCGTTCAAGTCAAATAGGAAGCTCACGGTCGTCTTGTCGTAGATGTTGCCGCGGCGCTCGGCTTCGTCCTGCGACAGGAGCTCGCCCGTGTACTCGTAAATAAAGTCGCCGCTCCGGAGCGGCTCGAGCGCAAACGCGCCCCAGCCGTGCGTCTCGGACGCCGCGACGCCGACTCTGCGCATGCGGCCGCGCAAGAGGTTGACGTTCCCGCACACCTTGGGCTGCTCGCGCCACGTCCGCGCAGTCGTCGCTGCGTCGCTCGCTTCGACTGGGAGCTCGCACGCGCCGCAGCTAACGCACATGTCGGGGTCGCACTCGCGGCACGCGACAAAGCACGGACAAGAAGCCGAGCGGCACTGCCCGAGGTCGCACTTGCAGCCGGGGAAGCGGTTCGCGCAGTCGAGCGGACACCCGCACGCCTTTTCGCAGTAGTGGTCGCGCCGCATGCAGCTGCAGTCGCTGCTGTTGCACGCGACGCCTTCGTGGTTGCACGGCACGAACTCGTGGTTCGCGCCGCGGTCTTTCATGCGCTGCATGCGCGTGCGGCGCAAGTGCTCGTGGCTATTGCCGCGTGCACCGAGCGGTCGCGCGTGGTCGCGCGTCCCAAGCGCAGACGCAATGAGCGTCTTTGACGCTGGCACGTGGCGCTCACGGACCATCGCTGCGACTGCTGCGCACGACTTGGTCGTGAGGATCGCAGCGATGACGCACGGCTGCGGCCCGATACACTCGACGACTTTGTCGAGCACGAGCGTCTCCGCGGGTGTCCACTTGCTCGACAGTGCTGCGGCGTCAGGACCGGACGCGGTCGTCTTGCCGCACGCTGTGCTGCACGGCGTGTCAGCACTGAGCAGCCGCGTGCGCGTCTCTAGTGTGATCGACCGGTAGAGCACGTCGTGGCCGAGGTACTCGGACAAGTCACTGTGCGGTCCGCGGTACGTCCGTGCGTACGGCGACTTGCGCTTCTCTTTCGAGCGCTGCGAGACGAGGATCGTCGACGCTTTCGTGCTCGCAGCTGTGAGCGACCGCACGGACCGACGCACGGCGTTGCTGTCGTCGTCGTTCTCGTCGGCAGTCGACTCGGCCGCTTGGACTGCTGCGCGGTCGTCGACGCCGATTGCATCGTCATTCGCCGTCGCGAGGTCTTCGTCTTTCACAGACGTGTCGTGGAGACTCATAGTGGCTTCGACGTCGCGACTAAGCCGCAGCGACGCTTTCACTGCTGGGTACCGCGGATCGCATCGCGTTGCAGGCAGCGGCTGGTTGATCCCGTGGTTCACGCAGTTGTACGCGACGCAGCGGCGGCAAAAGAAGTTCTGGTACCGCGCCGCCATGTCGTTGTACCGGTCGCGTCTGCTGGCTTTGAGCGCAAGTGTACTGTCGTGGCTAGCAGCAGCGGCGTCTGGTACTTGCGCGTCGCCGCGAAGGTGGAGCACTTCGACGTACGGGGGCGGCAAGGCGAGGCGGTCGCGCAAGAGCGCACCAGTCGCGCGCGCACGGTACGACTCGACAAGCCGCGTGATCGCACCGGCCTCTGCGGCCGAGTACTCTGGCGCGCCGTGTGCCAAGCGCTCGAGCGCGGCAAGCCGCTCGCGCTGCTGCGTCGCGCGGACGCCGCGGTTGTAGATCTCAATATAGTCGGACAGCGGCTGCTTGTAGTGTCCGAGGTCTTTCAAGACGCTGAAGACTGTCGGGTCGCCGTTCACGCCCGCGACGATGTACTGCAGCAACAGCTCTTTGCGCTCGTCGTCAGCGGCAGCGAGGAAGCCCTTGACGCCGCCGCCAAAGCCGTCAAAGTTGTCGTCAAAGCGCACGTCCGACTTGTTTGCGTCGTCGCTAAAGAGCGGGACGAACCGGATGATCGGGTCGTCGTCGACGCGGATCAAGCCGCGCGTCTCGATGCACGTCGTGCTCCGGCTGATCGCAGCGACTTTGCTCAGCCGCACCGTGTGGTCGTGCAGGACGTCGCGCTCGGACAGTGCCGACTCACCACGGCCGACAGTGTAGACAATCGGCTCTGCGTCGCGACTGTAGCCGCTGCTGAGGTTCTGCAAGATCGTACGCGTCGCGACCTTCTCGAGCCGCGAGATCTGCAGCGGACGGAATGAGCCTGGCAGAGTACGAGGTAGAGAGGAGCGCGTACTGTCAGTGACACAATTATTCCAAGTGCAGTACAATGCACGACATCCTATGTAGAGTACAATCTGTGACACAAGACACAATAATACAACAACTACAGAGTGACGGTACCTGCGATTTCTTCAACGCGCTCGCGGTGCTGCGGCAGAGCTGCGAGGTACGACCGCACTTGCTTCCGCGTCTTTGCGATGATTGTCTTTGCGCGACGCGCATGCGCGAGCTTGATCAAAGGCGTCGCTTCGTCAATCAGCACATTCACGCGCTCTTCCAGCGCCGTGCGGAGCGCCGTCTACCAGAGTCGTCCCAGCGATCATATGATGCGTGAGTCTTCAGCCATAGAGCCATCCTCATAGAGTCCTACAGAAGGACAGATACACAGATGGACGTAAGCAGTGACGTACCTCTTTGGGCGACCCAGTCGTGAGCGTGAGCGGTGGCGGCTGCGCAAACGCTGGGACGACTGCGCACTTGGTCGCCAGCACCTGCGACTCGTCGTAGCTGCTCAGTGGTCCGTCGTACTGCAGAGCGAACGGCAGCGCAACGCCTGGCGCATCCGCCAAGACGTTTGTTGGCGCAACGTCGAGCTTCACGTTGCGCCACGCAGTCGAGTGGAGCACAGCGGTGCGGATTGCGTCGGCGCTGCTTGCAAAGCGGTGCTTGCGAGAACCAGCGTCGTCGCCGTCAAGATCGACGAGCGGGACGCCAATGCGCACATTTGCGAGCCGCGGGTCCGCTGCAGCCGGTGACCGCGGACTCCGGCGATGGCTCCCTTGACGCATCGTCCGTGCGCGCGAGCGCTTGGGACTCGGCTGCTCGGGCTGCCGCACGCCTTTGCGCAGCGACAGCGTCGCTTTGTCGCGCGCGCGCTCCTCGGAGATCATGATCGTTTTGAGCCTCGCGATCTCGTGGTCTTGCGCCTGTAAGTTCGCGACGCTCATCGGCTGCTCCGTGGTTCGCGTGCGGCGCTTGGACGAGAGTGACGTGTCGCGCGACTCGGTCGATGGACTCCGCGATAGCGCTTTCGTGGGCGTTCGACTGAGCGACTTGCGCTTCTTTGAGCGACTGCAACGCGACAGACGCTGCGCGACAGTGCTGTCATCACTCTCGTTGTTGTTGTCGTCGCTCTGGTCGTTGTTGTCGTCGTCGTCGTCGGAAGCGAGTGCGACGGTGCCATTGCGCTTGCGCTTCGCCCCCACTGCGCTCTCGTCGTCCGACACGGCTGTCATGTCGACAAGATCAGAGTTGCTGTCGTCGACGTCGATGTCGCCATGTGGACCGCGTCCGCCTGTGGCTGCGTCCGCTGCACAGGTGGCGGTTGCGATCCATGCAACGACGGTGTGGGTATGAAAGCGCGACGCGTCAGAGCTGCAGTGCATTACGGATGATGACGAGAAGACATACAGATAGCATTGTGTATGCAGACGAACGAACCTGCTGGCATCGCTGCTGCTGCAGACACCGAGGCGCCAATGGTGCTGCTGCTGATGGATGCACGCGCAGATCGTTGTCGTTGTCGCCGACGTGCTCACACGTCTCCGATATCTGCCACCACAAAATGCGTGAGGGTGGGGGAAAACGAGGCAATATATCTCCCTTTATTATGTCACTATAGATTTTGATTAACTAATGAAGCAAACATACAAATTCCAAGTCCTCAGATTGATCAAAAATAAGTCTATATTACAAGCGATATCAATGGATAACACTAGAATTGTTGTAGATAGTGATGACAAAACCGAGGGACTCTTGATCTTGCAACATCTCCTCATCTAACGACTGCGATGATGGCGATGCGCATCAAGGCGCTGCGTGCGACGACGCGTGTGGTTGGTGGAGTACATCGACAGCGCTTTAGTGTGAGTGCGACTGCGAGTGCTCCGCGTCTGCAGCTCGTGTCTGGCGCATGTGAACTGCCGCACCCGCAGAAGCGCTCGAGTGGCGGCGAAGACGCGTGGTTCATTTGCTCGAATACCGTTGGCGTCGCAGATGGCGTCGGTGGCTGGGCGCGCAAGGTACCGATGTGCATTCTGGCTATCTGTGTGCGTGTCCAAGTAGCGAGGTCAAGAGTACGACCTAGACACATGCATGCATTGTTATTGTTGTACAGGGCATTGACTCGGGCGAGTACTCGCGGACGCTCATGAGCTCAGCGCACTCAGCACTGAGCAACTTGGTCAGCGCGACGGCTGCTGCACCTCCGACGCCACTCCAAGTGCTCACGTACGCACACGCGAAAGTGAAGGTACTAGTGCATAGCGATGGACTCTCATCTCAAGCGAACGGATCGTGGCATTGAGACCAAGAGACTCATGCATCTGCTTCTGGTGTATGCTGCATGACGCAGTGCGCCGGGAGCTCGACTGCGTGCATCGTGCAGCTCCATAATACATCGCTGCGTACGATCAACTTAGGCGACTCGGGCTTCTTGCTCTGCCGCTTGCTCGAGCCAGCGACGCCCGAGAGCGACGAGGGAGACTCACGCAAGTGGCACGTCGTGTACGAAGCGCCGCACCAGTCGCACTACTTCAACTGCCCGTACCAGCTCGGCTTTAACAACGGCGACATGGTGCGTCCAATGATCGACTGGATGGCTCTGTCAGTGTCACTGCTCATGCGCTGGTGCTCACATGAGATGTGTGTACGTCTTTAGCCAGAACAAGGGCAGCTCGTGGAGCTTCCGACGCAAGAGGGTGACTTGATCGTGCTTGGCACCGATGGACTGTACGAGCATATGTGTGTCTCAACTGCTGCTACTGCTACTGTCGCCTGTGAGCATGTGCCTCTACTGACTGACCGACTGACTGTGGCTCTGCTCGTAGGTTTGACAACCTCTTCCCAGCGCAGATCACGAGTTTGCTCGACACGGTGCTGCCACCGACGCCCGAGATCGACTCGGCGAGCATGGAGAAAGTCGCGTCGTGCATTGCGCACACAGCGCACAAGTCTGCGAAAGGCACGAAGAACAAGACGCCGTTTGCGCACGCGGCTGGCAAAGCTGGGTACGAGTACATGGGCGGCAAGATGGACGACATCACTGTGATCACGAGTCTCGTGACGTCCGAGAGCACGTTGTAGGGAGTAGGGCAGATAGTCAAGCAACAGGACGACAACAGCAGTACATGCCGATTGTATATGAACGCCTCGTGAGCGATCTCTCTCTCTCCTTCTCATGGAGCATGTGCGAGGACGGCAGCACACGACTGGCTGCACCGACCAGCAATTGCAGGACCAAGCAGTGGTCTTGTGATCCTGAGCAAGATCACGACTAACACAGCTCATTGCGTCATGCGTCTGCTTGCCTCATCGCAGATGGACACTGCGCTGTTCATGAAGCTGGAAAGAAGAGGACCAGGCAAAGAGCTCAAGAGGAGCTCCAAAGCCCGAGCTCAATACGTTGGAGACTCGGTAGAAGCGTTAGGCAGTCGCCACATCTTGCGAGCGTGGCGGATTGATTGACGAGTCCGGTGTGGCGGATCTCGAGGCTATCGATCGATCCGAGTGTAGCTGGCCGACCTGGGACTCGTCGTCGACAGAGAGTCAGAAGGTGTGCGTGTGTGTGCGTGCGATGATAGTGATCGAGGTAGAGTTTGTTACGACTCGTTGTTGAGCTTGTCGTGCAATTGCGCGTGCGGCAGGAAGCCATGATCGAGTGTCGGTCGTGATCGCGGTGCTGCGTGAGCGAGCAGAGCAGAGCACTGTGTTTGGTCCACTGATACTCTCACTTGCTGTAGCGATAGAGCGAGCATTGAGCATTGAGCATTGGGCTTTGAGCAGGAGAGAGCATGCTTGCTAGGTTGAGGTTGGTTGAAGGCGAGCATTGAGCATTGAGCAAGAGAGAGTGCTTGCTTTGACTTGAGCTCCGAGCTTTGGTGAGGAGCATGAAGAGACGCGATGGCGAGTGTCGTCGAGTACTATGAGCCTCTACTCACGGTACGGTGGCTTGTTTCTGTTCAGCGCTTCAGTCCGGATTTTCTGCCGAGCTCCTCTCCCGATTCGATTCGATTAATACAATGGAGTGCAAAAGAGTCGAATCCCGCGTCCATCTGTTTCAACCAAGCGACTTGAATGTATGTGCATTTTATCACAGTAAGTTACGGCTGGCGGGAATCAAAGCTGCTGTACACAAACGCTTTGCGTTTCATTAGTAGTACAATTGCATAGCACGCACACGATCGATCTCCCAGTATGGTGCACTAGCAGACATCCAACTGCCGAAATGTAAACTATTGTATGCGACGTGAGATGACTTGATAATTGTAAGCTCGACCGCACGCAGCAATGTGGCGACACATCGTCGCAACGACGAGAGGGAGCGCGCTTTCAGACTGGCTTTCCTCGCCAAACAGCCGGAACAGCGCTGTTGTCTGCATCTGCTCTGCTTGCCGACCCGACCTCTACGCGCCTCATTCTGGGGTTTTCAGCACCGAGCCTCTTGACCGGACCGACTCATTTGGTTTGGTACACGCGCGCGCTTCGCACGCACACCCGCACGCCCACACACACAAGCAGCGCGCTTTGAGAAAGACCAAGAGCTCCACGACGCGCTTCACTCTGTGTCTCTGTGAGTGTCTGTGCGTCCACGAGCGGTAGAGAGAACAGAAGAAGAAGAGGAGAAGGAGAACACCACCAACACCAACACCAACACCAACACTAGCAAACAGCGCGATGATGTGGAAGCAGCTCGTCGCGGTCGGTGCGCTCGCTGCCTGCAGTAGCGCCGCCACTGCGCGCGCGCTCATGATCGACGGTGCGTCTCTTGGTCTCCAGTCTGTGCTTGCTTGCTTGCTTGTGTGTATGGGACCGTGTGCTTATGCTCTCTCTGTCTCTTGTATGAACAGGCTGTCCGGATGGCACGTACCCTGTGAGTGTGCTCGACGACCCGGAGGTGCACTGCCTGAGCGGTCGCCCGTGCTCGGGCTCGTACAGCGCCTCGAGGATCCCGCAAGGCGTCGGCGCGTGCCCCGCAAAGACGGGCTGCGCGCTCCTGCCACACAACGAAGTGATCATGGGCTGCGTCCCAGCTGGTCGCGGCGACGTCACGTACGTGAACGCTGACGGCTCGCTCACGCGCGGCGGCAAGGTCATCAGTCTCCAGGAAGCCATTCGCAGCACGAACAGCGCCACGACGACGAGCACGACCAGCGGCGCCAAGGACACGAACGCAAGCAACAACAACAACAACGCCAACAGCGCGACCTCGACTGGCGCGAATGGCGCAACGACGACCACGAGTGGTACGACAACGGCAGGGACGTCGTCGCCAGCAGCGGCAGCGACTGCGACAGTCGCGCCAAGCAACTTGGGCGGCAGCAGTCCATCGAAGACGGACAGCAGCCCGGCGCTGGCCATTGGCAGCCAGGACGCCGGTGCGACTGTCTCGAAGAACGGCGAGACTGCTGGCGCATCCGCTGGTCTCCGCGGCTCGAAGGCGTCGTCTGGTTCGTCGGACTCGGTGCCGTCGCCATCGCCCACGACGACTCCAACGCCCACGCCAACGACGACACCGACGCCAACACCGACGCCGGAGCAGTCGGTCGAGCACGTGACTGCGCAGCAGACGCTCAATGACATTGACGGCGACTCAAAGGCGAACAAGGGCACGGCAAGCGGCGCGGGCGTGAGCATTGCGTCGGTCATTGGCATTGTCGTCGGCTGTCTCGCAGTCATCGCGGTCGTCGCAGGCGTGCGGCTGCTCAAGAAGGACAAGGAGGCGGTCGTGGAGACGCCCGAGGGCGGCCTCGACGACTACGGCGGCGGTATCACGCCCAAGGAGAACGTTGTGCTGCTGTAGGTCAATGACGCCAGTGGACGTCTATCCGTCCGTCCGTCGGTGAAGAAGAGCGAAGAACGAAGAGAGAGAGAGAGAGAGAGTTTGTCGAGCGTGCGTGAACAAGTGTGAGTGCGTGAGTGAGTGTGTCGTCGTGACCAAGACGCGTGCAAGTGCGTCGAGCGATGGGAGGCTGGCGCGACGGCACTGCAGCCGCTGCTCCTGCTGCTGCTGACTGTCGTCGTCGTCGACTGGTCCCGACCCGCCTGCGCTACTACTACGCCAGTCGCTGCTGCTATTGCTGCTGCTGCCGCTCGTGTCGCCGCTGTCCAGTCACTCCCACGCGCATTTGTTTGGAATCGCCACGTCAGTTCGTTGACTGTCAGTCGTTCGCGTCGTGTCGTCGTCTTGTCTTGTTCTTGCCACGGTCTCCATACCATGCTGTTGCTGTTGTTGTTGTTGGGCTTGTCATGGTCTCCGATATCCTCAAAGGGGTCCGTCGCTCAGGCGAGAGACACCTCAGTAGGAAGCAATGGCGACTCAAGTGGTGATCAATAGAGGTGCCTTGAGGACTTGGATCGGATCGCACACGCACGTGTTTCATGTGAGGACACTTGGGTCTGTTGGCCATCGCAACACGATGGCTCAGACGCCTCATACACCACGACCAGCAGCAGAACGACAGCGTCGTTTTGGACCATTCACGACGACCTGCGCTCGTGCCACACGCTCGTTCAGGCAGCATAGACGCGTGCGATACGATGAGCGACGACGACAGAAGGAATGAATGGACGCGAAGAGCGCACGTATTGGATCATTGGACGACGAACGCATGAAGAGTCGGGGATCGCAAGACGAGCCTTCTCCATCAACACGCGCTCACTCTGTCCTGCTTCCTCTCTACAGACTCGTACGAATGCGCCTAGTTGGTCTTCGTCGCACTCGCCTTCGCCTCCTTGAGCGTAAACAGCTTCGCGTCGTGGTCCACGACACCGTACTTGGCGTACATCATGCCAATGCGGAAGAACGTCGGGATGATCGGCGCTGCGCTCTTGCGCACGAGCTCTGGGAACGCCTGCGCAAACGCCGCCGTTGCGTCCTTGAGCTTGTAGTGCGGGATGATCGGGAAGAGGTGGTGGATCTGGTGCGTCCCGATGTTGTGGCTCAAGTTGTCAATAAGCGCGCCGTACGAGCGGTCGACCGACGAGAGGTTCCCCTTCACGTACGTCCACTCCGAGTCGGCGTACCACGGCGTCTCTTCGTCATTGTGGTGCTATTGGTGTGTGTCATGTATAGAGAGGCATAGAGTGTTAGTACTGTGATCACAACGTCCTCTATACAAGCAACACATGACGACAGCAGAGACGTACGAGGAACGTCGTGACGACGAGCATGGTCGCAAAGCCAAAGAGCGGGCCAAAGTAGTAGAGCGCCATGGTCTTCAAGCCCAAGACGAACGTGAGGTAGATGTAGAGCCCCGCGAACGCAAAGAGCACGCCGAGCGAGATGATCACAGCGGCGACGCGGCGGATGTACATGGGCTCCCACGGGTTAAAGTGGTTCATCGTGCGCGGCGGGAAGCCCGCGACGAGGTACGCGAACCAGGCCGAGCCGAGCGACATGACGAGGTGGCGCGATAGCGGGTGCGAGTCCGCAGCGCGCTGCGGGTAGAAGATCTCGTCCTTGTCGATGTTGCCCGTGTTCTTGTGGTGGTGGCGGTGCGAGAGCTTCCACGACTCGAACGGCGTGAGGATGATCGAGTGCATGAACGTCCCGACGCTAAAGTTGAGCACGTGCGAGCGCGAGAACGCGCCGTGGCCGCAGTCGTGGCCGACCGTGAAGAAGCCCCAGAACACGACGCTCTGGAGCAGCACGTACGCCGTGCAGAGCGCCACGTCGAGCGCCGCGAGCTCCTGCACAAGCGGCAGCGAGCGCGCGTACGCAAGCCCCGCTGCGAGCGAACCGGCGAGCGCGAGTGATCGCACTGTGTAGTACAGCGACAGTGGCACAGACGCTTCGAAGCACTCGCTCGGGAGCGCGCGCTTGATGTCCGTGAGCGACGGGAACTCGTACGGCGCCGCAGCGGCAGGAGCAGCGGTCGAAGTGGCCATGGCTGTCGTCGTCTTCGTCGTTCGCTCGGAGCGTCTGATGCGGAGAGAGCTGCTGCGGGGCACGGCGCGAGTGCGGAAGTGGCTCAGTCGAGCGAGCGCATGGGTGGTCCAGGTCCAGCGATCGATCGATCGATCGATCGATCGACTGTCCTCTGAGCAACAGCTATTGCGCAAGATCGTGCGGTGCCTCTCACTTGCCGCTTGTATGGGCGATACAACTCGATGAGACTTGTAACGACGACTGAATCGATCCGAAGAAGTACGAATTTCAATCAATCAAAGTCCCATGACGTCATGGCCTCACAAGCGAGTGGATCGAGTCCATTCTACTGATCGTCGCTCGCTCGCTCGACTTGGCGCTGCTCGATCACACATGTGTTCATTCGCATCCCGAGCATTTCAAGCAAAGGCACATGCATGTACATGTACGAGCGTCCAAGTGCGTGCACCACCACTACTACTTCAGAGGCTTGCGAAAGGACTGTACTGTACGCACTCGTATAGTTTCGAGTGTCTCTTCACAGAACCTCACTTAAATCACTATCAAAGTGATCTTCAAACGACGCTGAGCCGTGTGTGTCGCTTCGCCACATACGTACAAACAACGAGCGAGCATGGACTCACCGCGCATGGCGAGTCCAGTTTGGCGGCCAGCGCTACTGCAAGTCGACGACGACATGGACGATAGCGACGCCGAGTGGACGACGCTCCCGACGGCCGAGTTTGACGAGATCGTCGCGTCGATCATGTACGTCGTAGCAGTGCTGTATCCATCCATACGTCACTATGTCACGACACTCGCTCACTCAGACAAATGCGCTCTCTGCGTGATGCTATGGACGCTCTCTGCCAAACAACAGTGTGAACCCAGATGCAGGAATCTTGGCGCTCAAGTCGCCGCTCATCCAGCGCGAGCGCGATGGCTCAACGCTCTTACACCTCTTCGCAGGCGGCGAGAACTGCGAAGAGCTCATTGTGTACTTGATCGGCGCACGCATTCCAGTCAACATGCCGGTGCGAGCACTCATTGCCACCGCCCCATTTGCTTCAGGTAGCTCGTGCCCATGACTGACTGACTGATCGCCATTCGCTTGCTCACTCACTGTGTGCAGGACAACTCGGGCTGGACGCCGCTCCTTGAAGCCGCACAAGAAGGGCAGATCCGCAACTGCGAGGTCCTGCTCGCTCACGGTGCGATCCCGTACCTCGCTGCGACTGGCGGCATCACGCCGCTCCGAGCAGCCGTGAAAGTCGGGAACGTCGAGATGACCAAGTGGCTCCTCAAGCAGCCAGACACGTGATCACGCAAGTGGGACGACACGTTCTTTGCATTGCTCTTGCAGAAGACACCGGCGGCTGCGCTCGACTACCTCGACTTCTTTGCGCAAGTGCAGAGCCACTCGAAGCTCGGGAACGCTGCTGTCATGTACACTGGCTTGGCGCAGATCTACGGCGACCCAAGCGTCCCGGTCGAGCAGACGGCACTCGCACTCGCTGCGAGTGCACCGAACGGGAAGCAAGTGCTGCCGCACCGCGTGATGCGGCACTTGATGAAAGCCAAGTGGCAGTCGTTCGCAAAGAGCATGTTTCGGCGCGAGCTCTCGATCTACTGCTTGCTCCTGATGGCGTACTACGTCCCGATCGTGTTTGCAGACCCGAACTGGGTCCACCTCGCGTCCAAGTTTGACTACTGCGTCGCCTTCTGTCGCGCCTTGTCCTGGATCTGCAGTCTCCACTTGCTTCTGCGCGTCGAGTACCTCGAGTACGTCGGGAGCAACGCGAGCGTCGCGAGCTACTTCCAGTCGTTCTGGAACATCCTCAACTTCACGTCGTACGTCACGACGATCGTCACGATCCCGTTCGAGTTCATCGAGTCGCTCGCGGAAGTGCTCAACTGCTTGCACGCGCTCGTGACCGTGATGCTCTGGGTGAACTTGCTCCAGTTCCTCCAAGTGACGCCGCACTCGGGCTTGCTCCTCGCGATGATGTCGCGCATGCGCAACGACGTCGCGCGCTTCTTCCTGCTCTACAGCGTCTTCCTCTTGGGCTTTAGCGGCGCGTTCTACTTGCTCCTGCGCGGCGGCACGGGCTTTGAGACGTACCAGAACGCGTTCCTCACGGCCTTCCTCATACTCTTTGGCCACCTCGACTACGAGAGTTCAGCGCCACAGACGGCTGGACGTGGCAAATGTGCCACGGCCTCCTCTTTGCCTACTTGCTCAGCGCAGTCGTCGTGCTCCTCAACATCCTCATCGCGATGATGGCGACGACGTGCTCGGCGATCTGGGGCGCCGCTGAAGCCGAGACCATGCTCTGCCACGCACAGGCGATCATCCGCATGGAGAAGTCGCTCAGCAACGCCACTCGCGCGACCAAGTTCCGCGAGCTCCTCGGCCACACCGAGGCACCGACAGCGCAGCAGTCTGGATCGCCACATCTTGACGGCAGTGGCGACGACGACGAC
>JAASFL010000264.1:0-24912 GCA_023333735.1 Globisporangium takayamanum
GTGATGATCGCGCTCACGTACGCACTGCGGATGCGCTTTGCCTGGCGCGACGCGGTCATGGACCAGCACGCGACCTGGAAGAAGCCCGCGACGATGACGCTGATGCCGAGGATGACAAAGTTCACCGCGACACTGTTGATGCTGTCCTGCATCTCGTCGGCACTTGGCATGTTCGTCGGGTTGAACGAGTTGAGGATGTCGCCAAAGAGCACGATCTGAATGGGCTGAGATAGTCCAGCGGCGAGACCACCGATCGTACCCAAGAGCATGAGCAGCTTGTCCGTGCGATCGGCAAACGAGAAGAGCAGTGAGAGTGGTACGAGCTTGCCGTCGACAGATGTCGCTTGGACGCCGACTCTTGTTGCGGACTTGCCGCGAGCTCGAACGCGACTTCGAGGCGATTCTCTGCGCCAGGTGGATCATTGTCGCCTGGGCGTGGTGTCTCGGCTGCTGCGTACGCTGTATGCGCCGGGTCGTCTCCAAGTGCTGCTGACGGCGCCACGTCGTGGGCCGCTGCCATGTCGCCTGCAGTCGAGCGAGTCGGTGTTGGTATGTGGCTTGGGGCGTGCAACAGTCGAGTCGAGTGTGCGAACTAGTTCTGGCGGCTGGCTGGGACGTGTGGCGCTCTCGGTGAAAGCCGAACTGAAGCAAGCCAGCTCAGTGCCAGTTCCACTCAAAGTGAGTGCTGTCTGCACCGAGATCGCTCCGCTCGTCGCACTTCAGTGCGTGATGACTACAAGTCGTGCGGCGTAAGCGCTTGCGATCTATTGTTAGCGAGTCCTCCTCGCGACTCTTCGCGAAGAGCGACGCTGGGACTCGGCTTGACTATGCGAGAGTTGGAAGCGGATCTCGACCCAACCTCATGCCTACTCGACTTAGTCGAATGGAAAGGCCGAACAAGCGCGGACACAACGTTGGGCGCTCCACAGGCGTTGGCTATGCAAATCTACCACCTCGAGCGGACAACGTTGAGAGGCGTGTGGTGGTTTCACGTGCAAAGCGAGCGAGGTCCGACGTTCATTCGACTACTCACACGCGCACGCTGGCAGCCTTGTGTCGTCTCGAGCAATGGCGCCCACTGCGCTTCCGACCAAGAAGCGGAGACAACAGTGTCGTTGTGATCCTAGAACTTGGACCGAGGACGCCATATCCTAGGCGTCACTGCCTGTCGAGCACGCTCCAAAGTCGAGTGTGCGTCTGAGCTCGTTGTTGCGATCATCATCACAGAGATGGAGACACAGCAAGACGGACCGAACGCGTAGATAGAGCAAACGGATAAATATTCACACCTCGTGGGCGAAGAGATGGATGTCGAGACGCGAGAGCTACGGAGAGGATGGAGGAGGTGCAGCGCAACTAACTGGTCCCTGCGCAGCTCCGCACGACGCGCGTTGAATGCAATGGCGGTAATGGCGGAAGAGGAGGAGGAGAAGGAGAAGGGAGGACGTGCTGCCGATGATGAGAGCGGGAGCTGCCGACTGCTGCTGCTGCTGCGCGCACATACTTGCCGTCACGGCGAGACACACTGTCGTGTACATTCGCGTCATGGAGACGTGCAGACGAGCGCGCTCACACAGATTGGATCGGGACGCGCGGCAGCGAGTGCTCAGGTGAGCTGAACGCGTCCATCTTGGTCGCGCTGAACGCACTTGGAACTTCAAAGTCTCGGAGCAGCTGGAAGTGCGAATGGATCGAGCCTTCTTCGCCATCGTAGTACCTGCATGCCCGTCGCACAGGCGCAAACGTGAGGACGTGAACCGAGCGGATGGTTCAGAGTAGCAGGGTGCATGAGAGAGAGAGACAACGTACATCTTGAGCTGCACGTCGACGTGGACGCGCCGCATCTGCTGGATGAACTCGTGGATCTCCTCTTTGATCCACGGACGCACGCTTGACTCGAACTGGTACGGCGTCACGTGCACGAGAAGCCTCGCATTGCTGTCGTTGAGACAGAGCGATCGCAGCATTCAGTGCCTACAGAGTGTGATTTGCCAAACGTTGACGCAGACGACGCTCGCTCGCGTACCTCACGTCGTGGATCGCAGCAAGTGCGCGTTCATCAGACGGCAGAACGCCGCATCGCGAGCCATTGCCGCCATCGACCCAGTGGATCGAGGACACCTGCGCACACAGACAGATTGATAGACAAGTATCATCGAGCGGCAGTGACAACAGCGTGTGGTCGGATCAGTCGCGTTCTACGCACAAGCGCAAGTATCGAGACAGACAGAACGACAGACAGACGTCGTACCTTGGAGAAGAACTTGTGGTAGATCGAGATGTCTGCGAGAAGCCCTTCGCGCCGGTTGTTGGACTTGAAGCCACTGCGCTTGCAGATCGCGAGCTCTGTCACGAGCTGGTTGAGCACAATCGCGCCTTTGCTGAAGCCCACGAGGTGGATCGGGAGGTCGGTCGCGACCGTCACTGCCATCATCGTCCATAGCGACGTACACGCAGGTAAGTCGGCTGTTCTGTGTGACCTACTACCACCACACAGACAAGCGGCAATGAGCAGATTTGCTCCATGTCGTAGGTACCTTCACGTCTGCGCAGCGTACTGCGTGCGCTCTCAAGCAGCGCGAGCAAGTGCTTGATCGCACATCCCGTGCTCTTGTCTATTGCATTTGCAAGCAAACGCAGCAGCAGCGCGTGAGTTACGCTTGCTTGAGTGGAGTACATAGTGAGCAGTGTAAGCGGCCGTACAGGACGTCGCAGCGCCAAACTCGTTCGACGCGACAAAGTGGTCAAAGCAGCTGAACGCGCACTGGTACAGTCGCGCAGGACGGATGATCCACACGACGCAGTCGTCGCCAAACTTCTCGCCCAGGACGTTCGCGACGCGCTCGTACGCAAACTCACTGAACTCGTGGTACGCGCTGCTCGCCATCGCAGCGCGAAAGTCCATGACGTCGCCTGGGAAGAAGAGCACGTTGCTCTTTGCCTCGCGCTGCACTGCGAGCGACACGAGGACTTCGTTTATTCTACGTACGTACGTCATGTACATGGCAAAGTATGTGAGTGAGCGATCTGATTCGTGTGGGGATGTTGGCGCGTGAAAGCTCGGACGAATGGACGCACCTGTTGTCCCAGCCGACGGCGCGCACGCGATGCGCCTCGCGCTCACCGCTGTGAGTGTCATTGTTGCTGCTGCAGCTGATGTAGTGGTCGCACTCGTCCTCAGTCGTGGCGACGCTGTTGTTGTTGTTGTTGTCGTTGTCGCAGTCGGTTGGGTCGGTGTCGCTGCACGCAGAGGTACTGCTGTTATTGTCATCGTCGTCGTCTTCTGGCTCAGTGTGCGCTGGCGCAGTGTACGCGCGCTTGTCGCCGATGCCGGCGCGCGCGATGCTGAACGTCGCGGCCATGAGTCGAGCGAGCATTGGGCAGAGTCGGCGCGCACACGTCGTCGAGCGTCGTCGTCGGAGATGTCGGTTCGCTCGCTTTCGTCCAGTCCAATTTGTGTGTGTGCTTGGTGGCGACTTATGTTTGAAACACGCGACCCGAACCTCAATGTCAGCAAATCACTTTCAATTCGCACATTGTACAGACCTTTTGTATGGTAACATGCGAATTGCCGAGGCTCTGTTTCCTTCTTTTCTCGCTCTACACCGAAGATCAAGTACGAGCAAGATCAAGTCGGTGCATGGCTCAATGACAAGGACAAGGACGACACCATCAAGATGTGAGGTTGCTGCGTGAGATGACAATGAAGGAAGCAAGTGAAATGATGGAATGGAGTTGTGTATGTACGAGAAGAAAAGCAAGAGAGAGACGAGGAGGCGGCGCGCGCGCAGCATCAGCGACCAACAGCTGCCGCAGAAGCGCTGCTGCTGCTGTCCTGCAGCGCCGTGATCGACACGAACGCCGACTTCTCGCGCGTGAAGCGGCCCTTGACGCGCTGCCGCTTCGCTGCACACGCGCGTCGCGTGTCCGACACAACGGCGTCCGGCTCGCGCGGCGCGAACGATCGCACTTTGCGCTTCTCCTTCCACCGCTCGACGCGGTCTTCGCGAGAGAGCGCACTGCCAGGAAACAGCTGCGGCGGACCTGCGAGGTACACTGGCATGCTCGCACACAAACGCGACGACGACGACAACGAGGGACCTGCGAGGAACGGCACCGACAGCACGCGCGGTGCAGCGGCTGCTGCGACCGGTCGTCCTTCGATCCGCACGGCAAACTGCGGCACAAAGATGCGCGAGTCGACCGTGGCAGCAGTTGGCTTGAGCGCTGACTCTGGCAGTAGACCCGCGATGCTCGCGTCCACGTTCAGCGCCTTGATCCAGTCTTGCTGCTGCTGCTGTGCGTTTGCTGTCACTGCATCAGCGCGCTGCTCGCTCGCTTGCGCCAGATCTGAGAACAGATCCGCCATCGAGTCCACATTCGCTGCGTCTTCGAGCGCGAGAGCGTCCGCTGCGCTCGTCTCGTCAAGCGACGCAAACAGCGCCGAGACGTCGTCGACGTTTGCCGCGTCGCTCGCGTCGTCTGCAAGTGCTGCCGCTTCATCCACTGCATTCGCTTGCTCAAGCAAGCCAAAGAGCTCCGAGACTGCGTCGACGTTCTGCGCATCGTCCACGTCTTGCATCGCACTTGTGTCGCTGCTGCTCGAGCAGTCGAGACTGGGCAGCGGCAGCAGGTCCGCGATCTCTTCGAGCGCCGAGAACACGTCGCTGATCTCTTCGACGTTTAGCGCGTCTTCGTCTTCAATGAAGACGCTAAAGTCCACGCGTTCATCGCCGCCTTCTCCGTCTCGTTGTCGTCCTTCTCCTTCTTCTTCGTCTTCGTGCGCTTGGATGTGCGTCAGTAGCTCACTGAGGTCGTCGACGTTCATCGAGTCCACAAAGTCGCCGCTGCAGCCGCCATCTCGCTGCTGTTGTTGCGTCGTCTTCTTCTTCTTCTCATTCACACACTCGTCCACTCCAAACGGACTGCTGCTGACGCGGCTGTCCAGTGCCATCGAAGCATCCGCGAGCAGCGCGCCGAGGTACTCGTCGCTGTCGTCCGCGTCCCACAGCGGAGTCCAGTCGAGTCGGCTGCTCGCGAGCAGCGTCGTCGGGAGGCGCGATGCTTCGCAGGCGGGCATCGAGGCGCTTACGCCTCGATTATCTGCCCCGACTGGAACAGCGGGGAGTGATCCATCTTGAGTCGAGGTGGCATCGTGAAAGATAAACGCTTCCTGGCCCGAAAGGCGAACATCTTTGTAGTTCTTCGGTTGGTAGAGGCCGGAAGGGAACTGGGTCAGAGTACGGCCGGGTGGCGCGGCGGTGAAAAGCGAGAAGCTTTAGTGGCTCGAGCGGCGTGGGAGTCGGCACTCAAGCAGCACGGAGGCTTCTCGGCTTGACGGACGCGCGGACGGGTGGTGGTCAGGGGGTGATGGCTTCGCGGCTGCGGCGGTGGCGCAATGCGAGGCGGAGCGGCGACTGAGAGCGGCTCTTTGAAAAGGAGAATGAGCAGCCGCAAGATGCGCGAGTCGCGCTTCGTGTGGTGGTCTTTGTGCGAAGTCGAGCAAACCGCACCCCAACACTCGCGCGTCGAGGACCTGCCTCGCAGTGGCTTTTCCTTCTACGTGCGTGTGATTGGCTGGAATCGCAAAGTGACAGTTTCCGGCTTTTCATGCTTGTCACGTAAAGCAATAGATTTTGGATTCATGGTGCATACGATTCAGTGATATTGTGTCGAATTGCACTGAAACAAGTGCGTCTATTTTGTGAGTGAAGGTGCATTACTATCATTCGCGCAAACAGAAACAGACCTTGTGCATTCGATTTATGCATACAGTACGCAAGTGTGAAGTCTACTATAGCGGTCGTATACATTCCGCGCGCACACTTCGCGCTCCAGACTCGAAGTGACGCGACTCAGCAGCAGCGATCCAGCTGATCGCCTGCTTCGCGGCCACTGCAACTCGATGTCGTGCTCTCCGCTCAAGTTGCGGCAAGCTCTCAATCACTTGTATGAGCGATCCATCCACCCTCTCCTGCGCACAATTGCTGCAGCAGTCAACGCGATGCAACGAGGTTCAGCGCGCGCGCGGAGTCAACAACGTGGCACCGAAAGCACCACAACGTCAACGTAGTCTCAACATCGCATCACGACAAAACGGAGCTTGCTGAGCACCTCTTCTCCATGACGACAAGACACGATTGCAGCAACCCAACTGATCAACGATAGACTCATGAACGCAACTCGGACTGCATTGTTCCAGACACACGTACGTACTACTACTACACAGAGCGAGAGCGAGAGAGCCTTCGTCGCATACATCCATCCATCCATCCATCCATTCATCGAAGCGCGACTCACTCGCTCTCGTGTTCACTGCTGCTCCAGCTCGACGCCTTTCGGTGGCGAATGCAGAGTCCGCCTTTGCGTGCCGCCTGGAAGCACTGTGGCGCTGAGCAGCGCTTGCCGCCGCCGTGGCTGTAGCAGAAGCCGCCCGCTTGCGCGCTCTTGACGCACTCGAGCGATGCGCAGCGCTTGCCGCCACCGTGCGAGATGCAAAAGCCGCCGCCGTGCGCGCACTTGATGCAACCATCAACTTTGCACGGCTGGCGTCCGCCGTGGCTCATGCAAAAGCCCTTGCGCCGCGCGACGTTGCCGCAGCCTGCGACTCGGCACTTGCTCCCGCCACCGTGCGCCTTGCAGAGTCCACCGCTCTGTGCCACGGTCTGGCAGCCGTCAAAGTTGCAGCGCTTGCCGCCACCGTGGCGAATACAGAAGCCGCCACTGAGCGCATACTTGACGCAGTCGGGGTTCCCGCACTGACGCCGGTGGTGCGCACTCGGCTTCTCGAGTCGCTTGCTATCGGCGAATGCAGGCAGCGCGGCGTCGGCCGAGAGCAGATCAGAGACTGACAGCGGCTTGCGCGGCTTGGTCGGCGGGATCTCCATGCGCTTCAAGATCGCCTTTGTCGGCGTGATGGTCACGTCGAGCAAGCACTTGCGGTACGGATACGTGGGTGGGCTCCGACAGCAGTTGTCATCATCGTCGTTGCTCTCATCGTCGGCATGGGAGACCGATGGCAGTGCTGCTGTCATCGGAGGTGGCGGAGGTGCCAGCACTTGCGCTGCCGATGGCAAAGCCCACGTCGTGGTTGGGAAGAGCGTCTGGATGCACGGAAGTGGTGTCGTAAGCGTTGGTCGAGTCGTCGTGACGGCACTGCTGCTTGGACACGAGGCGTGAGCGAGGCGCTGGTAGTGGTACACGCTGCTCATGATTGTCATGGGGCGAGTGGAGTGGGAGACTGGCTGGAGAGAGAGAGAGAGGAGGCAACTGCTGAGGTTGATCGACGGACGCTCGAGAGGGCGAAATCGGAAATGAGCTCAAGCGGCGACCAGCTCAGCGCTGACGACGACACAGTGGTGAGATCGCACAGCGAGCGTGCTACACCAGCAGCGAGCGGCAACTTGTCTATCAGCCAGCCAGTGCAGCGCAGCGCGCGCGGTGGAAAGTCAAGAGAGACAGCGAGTGAGCGAGCGATCATGCACGCGAGGTCGTTGTAGAACAACTGCAGTCGCGTCAATGCGAGCAAGTGTCCGCTGTCCGCTGCTAAAAGATCGCGGCAAGCGGAGCGCGGTCGTTGAAGTTGCCCTCTCGCGGCGTGCTTGATCAGCGATCATATTTGCGCAGAGGTGCTATGCTATGCGTGACTTGGCAGCCCCAGACGGCGGCTTCCCACGCACGCCCTTCCGCTGCCGCGCGCGTGTGCTTTGCAATCAATTTGTACTGTACCGTCACACCGCGTTTGCTCGAGTGCGCCTCGACACCGCTAGCCGTCCTCTCCGTCACTCTCGTGGCGTCGGCTTCGGCGACGGCGACGAGCTCGCGCGAGCTGCTCATGCGCAGCAGCAGGTAACAGCTTCAGCCAGAAAGGGCACTTCAAACAGGACAGTGTCCGCATCGACAGTGGGACACCTGATCTGGCGACGAACGTACCCCAGAGATCCGTCCACGCGGCCACTTCGCTTCGGTTCACCCGCTTGACCGCTCGCTCACTTGCTCGAACGATCGAGTGAGAGTAGATAAGTGAGGGAATCAGCACGCGAGTGATGTCGCTCAGCGTGGCCAATTTGTTCGTGGTTGTATGTCTGTATTCGAGCGCAAGCTCGCGCGTGCGAGTTCATGGAAGGCAGGTGCACAACTGGTAAGGCACAGTGGTGGTGTCTGCGCGAGGCGGACGGATAGGCGATATTGTTAGTGAGACCGATGTCGCGCGTCGGAACTGACAGACTCGCTCACTCAGAGCTACACGCGCATTCGCAATCGAATCGCGAATAGGATCCCACAATCACACAGCAACTGGGGCACACTGTAGCGAGCAAACAAGCACAGACACATGAGTGGAGGGGGCACGGCAGTCGTCATGGTGCTCTATGGTAATAACTTAGGCGATCCACGTCAAGCAGCAGCTCTAGCGCGAGGACCGCAGTGTGGAAATGCATCTCTATCGGCTGTGTAGTGCGTGCATCGCGATCACGCGAGCAGCAGCCCCTGGAGGAACTCGATGTCGTCCTCGGTCCACATCTCCTTCTCGCCCATGCTCGTCATGATCGGCACGAGGTTCGCGTACGCTGCGTCGCTGTCCTCGTCCGACGCGCAGATCGTGAGGAACGAGTCCGGAGCAAAGTCGTCGATGCCGGTCGGCGAGCCGCTCTCCTCCTCTTTCACGACGTGCTCAGCTGCGGCTGCGCGCTGTTTCTTGCGGCGCTGCTGCAACAGCTGCGTGTCTTCCCGCTCACTTGAAACGCTCGCGCTGCTTTCGTCATCGCGGCTCGCAGCATGCACCTTGTGGTCGTGCTCGACCGCCGCCAGCTCGCCGAGACTGCGCGACGTCGACGCGAACGACAGAATCGGAGACACCAAACCCTCGGCGCTCGGCAGAAAGACGTCGCTGCGCCGCTCACAAAGTGGTGGTGGTGGCTCATGTCCATCTTGCCTGGGATCTGGATCGGCGGCGCGAGCGACGCGACCGAGTGGTGCATTCCATGGTGCGACGACGCTGTCGCGTTTGCTGGAGCGAGTGCGCTCAGTACGTGACCAGCGCTCATCTGCTGGATGCCAATGCTCTTCTGCTGCTGGTGCTCGTAGAAGAGCTGCTGCGCGACTGCCATCGAGACCTGTTTCTTGAGCACTGCGCGGCGCTGCGAGCGCTCGCGACGGCGAATTGCGTGCACAGTCTGATACTTACGGTCGCTGCGACGCTGGATGAGGTTCTGCTTGATCCGGTGCTCTTCGCAGAGCGAGTGAGCGTCGCCATTGCGCTTCAGAGTGCGCTCATTGAAGCACTTGCCCGTCTTGTACTGGCACTTGCCGAAGTACGGTCGCTTGCTGTCGCTGCTGCTCCCAGCGACCGAAGCCACGGCTGCTCCCGCCACCGCTGCGCTCGCGTGCGACGTCGGAATCGTCGCTGCCGGCGCGGCCAGGTTCTCGTAGTTGCTGCTTGCGATCATGTTTGGTTGTGAGAGTGGAGTATGGAGTGGAGTGGAGAGCACGCGAGAGAGGAGCTGCTGGCTGTGTTGCTGTGGTGGTGGTGGACCTGCAGCTGTGGCTGGGAATTGCAAACTACTGCTGCTAGCACATGGCAGCGCGTCGCAGCTGCACGGAGCGCTGTTGTAAAGCTGCTGCTGCTGCTGCTGAGCGAGAGCACGCGCACGTCCAGCACCCCTAATCGAGATCGAGAGATCGAGAGATAGGACGAGGACGCGAGCTTCCTCGAGTGCTCCTGGAGCTGTGGAGTAGGCTCTTGCTACTGCAAAGCTCCAACAAAGCGGACAACTCACATCGTGATAAACTTAGCGCCGCTCAGTTTAGCAAAGATCTGGCTCCTGAGAGCCGGATAGAGGTAGACGAGCTCCAAGTCGAGCTCCAAGTCCAAGCCTAGGTTGCCTTGAGTGATCAGCTTTTGGATGCGTGAACGCGAGAGATCGATTGAGCTCAAGGCGCCACTGCGGTGCTGAAGCTCTCACGCTATTTGCAGATGGCTCGGCTCGGTCGAAGCTCATTCGCACTGCTGCGCTGCACTGCTGCTGGATTCCAAGGCTAGTTGCGAGCTACAGCTGGAGGAGTCGACTACTGTTGCAGGTGGCAATCAGCGCACACACAGTCGTGGCTGTGGTCGTGGCCACGCAGCACTTTGCACAATCAAACAAACAGCAGACGCATCGTCAAGTTGCAGTCACTCGCTCGAGGACGACGACGACGAGGGCGGACTGGGGGATATTTATCAAAACAGACCTCAATAGCGTCGCACATATTCAAAAGAAACCTCAGCAAGAGAAAGGGCATTGAAAGCAATAGCAAAAGAACAAAAGAACATTAAGCAAGGTCGACTGCGAGACAGTGACCAGGGTGAAGGGCGTGTGTCGCTGCGGCATCAAGTAGGAGTGGTGTTCGCGTTGCGTGTGCGGCGCGTTACGCCTGGAGCAACACCGTCGTTCAAAGAATTGACCATGAGCACATGACCGCTGCTTGTGTAGTTGAGCAAAAGGGAGTGAATAATTAGGAGCCGATTGTTGCCGCCTCGCGGTCGTCGCCAAAGAAGTCGACATCCTAGAACATCTCCGCACACTGGCGGCCTTGGCATCCGCTTGAACGCCAATGCTTGTCCCACATTGGCCGTACAGTTGTGTCGTGAAACGGGTAGGTCCTTGTTGCTGCTGCTGTTGTTATTGCGGTGGTTTGTTGTCATGGTCTTCGTGACTGGAGGCAGCGATGTCTTCACGTCCTCTTTCACCCAAACCAACTCCTGACTTGAGGTAGCTCTTCACTTCACTTCGCCGTTTACATGGTTGTGCATGAATGTGTACGCCTTGCAGCGCACTTGACCTAGCACTGGTATAGGAGATCACCTCCACTGCTTCGGACGACACTGGTAGCATCACATGTCTGGCAGTAGTTGGAGAGCGTGAGCCAGACTGCGACGTACTTTCAGTACCTCGCGCGGCTGCTCGCGGTGCAGTTGCTGGTCGTGACGCAGAGCTCGTGCACCGGTGCCTCGCGCTCTGCTTCCGCGACAACAAGGTCGTCGGGACGTTCTTTGACGAACAGGACCGCTCGAGCCTTGCGACGTGGGTCGCTGTGATCGTGCGGCAGCCCGAGACGTTCCAGTGCGACCACGCAGCGTGCTGGACGCTGTTCACGACGCATCGCGTCGTAAGCGGCTTGCTCGAGATCGCGTTGAAGTC
Organism: Globisporangium takayamanum; assembly: GCA_023333735.1. Taxonomy (NCBI): domain Eukaryota; phylum Oomycota; class Peronosporomycetes; order Pythiales; family Pythiaceae; genus Globisporangium; species Globisporangium takayamanum. The sequence continues at coordinate 11,181 of JAASFL010000264.1, forward strand.
ATTAACGCACGAGCACGCGCGTCGCCGCGGACTCAGCGAGCTCCACGACCTCGTCGCCAAATCGAGTCGTGATTGCGCTTGCAGCGCTGGTCGACCTGCGCTGGTGTGAACGTCCACGGCTTGCGCTTTGTCGTTGTTAAACCCGCGCTGGCTACTGCTGTCGCTCTATGGGTTGTACTAGTAGCTAGGCGTCACGAGCTGAGCAGTGCGGCGTCCGTCGTCGTCGAAATTGCTGCTACTGTCGAGCCGAGATCTTTGAGCTCATTGCTCAATGTTCTTTTGTTCTTTTGTTCTTTTGCTATTGCTTTCAATGCCCTTTCTCTTGCTGAGGTCTCTTTTGAATATGTGCGACGCTATTGAGGTCTGTTTTGATAAATATCCCGGACACACCACACCGCGTCGTCCTCGCGTGCCTGTCCGGAGGAGCGTCGAGTCAGTGAGTGTCCAACTCCAGCGACAGGAGCGGCGACTCGGGGTGCATCTGTGCGTTCGTTCAGCTGCTGGCGTCGAAAGTTTGCCAGTCGCTCGAGTGCCTTGGACTGGCTAGTTGGTTGGCGAGTTGGCTGGTTGGTTGGTCAGGCAAGCGTAAGTTGGTTCGTCCTTTGCCCTCGCACGCGCTCTTGCCGTCAGCTGAGTCTGAATGCACGCAAACGCTTGCGTCTCTGTGAACGTGTGCTGTTGACTTGACCCGATGTCACGCAGCAGCGAGCGAGTGGGGCTTGGCACGATTGCTGTCGTTGAATCCGTCACACGCACGCACGCACGCATGGCGGCAACGCTGGGAAACACTCGATCTTCGATCTTCGAACGTCCGTGGCGAAGCAGCGTGTACCCACAGGCGTGTCCTAACATCGAAGCGCTGTCGCGAAGCATACAAGTGAGCGCGTGCACCATGCACCATGGACGAGTTGATGCGCGAGTGTCGAGATTTTGGTGAGTTTCGATTCCAAGCTTGAAAGAACATCAGGAATCCGTGGAGTTCGACACTAGACGACTGTGATGATCATGCTGCGCCGCCACACTCGCTTGCTGCGCGAATGCTTCGATCGACGAGCGCACACAGTACTTGCATCGCCTGTTGTCGTGCCGCACCGCTTTGCGCTCTGGCCACTCTGCGTAGACGCGCACAAGACACGCGATCAGCTGCTGCAGCACGACCGCACGTTGCTCGCAGCGCTTCCTTCTACGCCTGTGGCGCGACTGCTGCTGCCACTCGACGGTCCAACTGCGTCGTATCCGTTCGCGTATGCGCGAGGCGCACACGTGTGGTCACCACAGGAGCTCTTTGCGCGCGATTCGGTCTCGAAAGGACACTTTGCGCTATCGCTCTTACCACACAGCACCTCTGCAGCACTCGAGTCAGTTGTTGCTCGATCACCACGACAAGAGCACGAGCACGAGCACGAACAAGAACGACCTGCTGGCGCCATTGCAACACGACTGCTGCTCTCAAACGCGCTCGTGAACGTCTGGGACTTTTGCGTCGAGCCACAGTACACGTGTGCGCTGCACGAGCACGTGCTGCCGTACGTGTTCATCAACCGCACGAGCGGCTCGACACGCAACTTGGACGCTCAGCTGCGCGAGACTGGCGAGACGACGTTCCACGCAGGCGAGTGGCGCTTCGTGGACGTCAATCCGCGTGTTCAGCGCTGCATCCACGCGTTCGAGAACACTAGTGCGACTGCGCTGCAGCAGTACGTCGTCGAGTTCAAAGACTAACACATGGACAAGACAGACATGATGGAAGGACGGATGCTACTTGTAGTGCAGAGTGCGGTGGGCGCCAGCTACAGCGTGGAGAGCGATCCTGTGCTTCTGACTGCGTTGCGACTTGGTCGATCGCTGCTCTAGCTCGCGATTGCGTCGATCTTTGTGGGTGATGTGAGACGCAGCAGTCAGTGCAGACTGTTCACTGATGCGTATCAATGCACTCTGCTGCTGATCATTGCGCTCTGCTGCTGCGTTGTTGCGATGGGGATGATGGAGCGGATGTGCTGGGCTGCTACCGTCGATGGTTGTCCACAGTCGCTGAGTCTGCGTCCAGAACGCACGCTGCAGTGCTCGCAGGTCCTCGAGCATGCGCTTCTTCTGGCGCGCGCAGTTCGCGAGGACGCTCTCGGCGCTCAGTGCAGTCAGTGGCTTTCGTCCCCGAGTTGCTCGGACCTCTGCGTCGTCGACGTCGGTTTGCGACAGCTCTGTCACTGCGCTGTTGCTGCTGCCATCCGTGAGTGTGCTCACGAGACAGCTCGTATGTGGTGTCAGCGATGTGTTGATATGCTCCACCTCTCGCTCAAACGCGGCTGCGATCGACTCGATCGCGCTCGTCGTCACGTCGACTGTGATGATATGTTCGGGCTCTTGCTGCTCAAGTGGAGCGGACGGCGCGACCCATCGGAGCTACATAGCGACATACAACCACAAGCGTCAATCGAGCGCTCAGCCTTAGTGAAGCATCGGAGCTTGGATACGAAGGCAGTCAGTGGTACCTGCACGAGGAACTCGGGGACAACGGCTTCCGGGTACCGAACGACGTACTCTTCCTGTGGTACCACAGAGCCATTTGGTATCAGACTCGATACTCAAGACGCACACACTTGAGCCTCGTTGCATCTGCAGGACGCACGCACGTCGTCTGCGATGTACAGCGTCCCAACGGCAGGGTCGTCGGCTGGGAACGCACTTGCACCATCGCTACTATCCTGGCAGACAGAAGCTGCATTCTTCACGCGCACAGTCTTCCCCATGACGATGCGACAGAGCGCGAGGTACTGGACATTCGTGTCTGAACTCTCGCTCCTTGCTGTCATCAAGTCCGCTGCTTTGGACATGAAGCGCTCACTGAGCATGCTCCGAGTCTCTTCGAGCGTACTGTAGCGACTGAATCGGCGCGGGAACTGCAGCGCTCGAGACGCGCGCACGCGTGAGCGGGCGTGACACGCGTGAGCGGTACCTCGCGCATCGTCTGCACTGCATACGCTACGAATGGACACAGCCACATCCATCGCTCATGAGTCCTGGCGCTCATAGTGCATGCAACAGCGTCCGACTGAAGATAGCTGTGACCGTATGTAGTGCGACTGAAGACCTGGACGTCATCATGCGGCGCTCGGAGCGCTGCACGGAAGCTCGGCTCGTCGCGGTGCATGCCCCAGACGACGCAGTGCTCGACACTCGCAGTCGGGACTGTGCAAAAGAGCCCTTTGATCTTCACGTCGGACGGCGCGAGCGACTGCGTGAAGCAGTGGAACTGCTGCAGGAGCGGACGGTTCTCGATCTTGTAGACGCTCAGGACCTCGAGCGACAGTGCGCTCAGTGGCAACGACGCGCCAGCAGACGCACTGGTAGCGAAGAAGTTGCGCTTGACGTTCTCACGCGCGGCTTTCACGCACCGCTGGTGCTGCGAGTCGGACTCTGGGGGGCGCCACATGCGGACCTGTCCGCACGTCTCGTGCTCGAGCTGCGCAGCAAAGCGACTGCAGACAGACTGTGAGCGCTCCATCACATTCTCTTAGATCTTGTGAGCATTCCGTGACGTTGCATACATGCACACGTACTTGAGATGAACGAGTCGCTGAGTTTGCTGGAGCAGGTCGTCACACGTCGCAGCTTCGCGCGCTGCCCACTGCTCAATGAACGCGCGCTTGGTCTCGAGAAGCGCGTAGAAGCGCAGGACGCTCTGCATCGTGGACCGCTCGAGCACGTGCACAAGCTGCTGGAACTGTTGCTCGTACTGCTCAGTCTGCTGCCCGTGCGCTGCAGCTGCCGAGTCGTGCTGTAGGAACTGACATGGCGCATTTGCGGCGCTGCAGTTGGTGATCGCTGTCTGTACGTGCGTCCATCGCGCGATCGCGTGCTTCCGCCGCGCCTTGTTGATCATGACGCAGTCGTTCTAGGCGTGAGCAAACTACTGTTGTAGATGCAGATCACAAGAGAGAAAGCGAGAGAGCGCTACGTACAGTCGTCTGCGCTCGCAAGCGCCGTGCAAGTGCGATCTTCTCTTGCCACGACGCCAATTGCTGTTCGACCGTTGCTGTCGGTACCGACAACTCCTGCAGTAGAAAGTCTTGAGCGCCATGGAGCGTACCAGACGCCGTGGTGATTACTGCGCCACTCGTGCGCACAAGGAGCTCACCTGTTGGTGGTGTGCTGCTGCAACTGCGCGTTGTCGTCGTCGCCATTGAGCTCATCGAGCTCATCGAGCTCATGGATGTGCTGTCGCTTGATGCTCGATGTCGCTTCAACGAAAATACAAATTCCAAGTCAATCTGTCGCTTCGACACAGAGCACAGCAATGCATATGTTTTCCTGTATAGAATATCACTACTGTCACAACCCAGTTTGATGTAGACCACAAAGACTCAAGTCTTGTGTTATGTGGTACACACATATGTATGCATGTGTGTCAACACTTCAAGGTGCTCATCAAGAGACCGGATGTTACCAACAACGTTCACGCTAGATATCGAGTCGCTCGAGCGTGCGGCGGCGCTCTTCGTCCTGCGCGCGCTTCCTCGCTTACCGAATCCACTTGACGAGGCTGAACTGGAGAAAGAGGCGACTGAGGTAGTGCTGCGTGAGCTTCGCAGTGTGCAGCATCTTGACGCACGCGCGGATCTCCTGCCACGCACGCGTGAGCGAGCCGTGGAGATCAAACTTGGGTTGCCCTGTCATTGCTGTTGCTCCAGCTCCGCTGCTCACGCGCGCAGCATGCTGCTGAATGTCGCTCAGAAGCCGCTCAATGAGCGCATTCTGTTTGCGCAAGAGCGTCTTTGTCGCTTTGTTCTGGTGCGACGCCTCGAGTTGGGACGCGAGGTCTTCGTGGACACTGCGCCAGTACCGCACGAGGTCTTCGACTTCCTATGCGCACCCAACACGCATGCACAAGTCTACAAGTTCAGTCACAAGCGCGCACACACAACCATATAAGAGAGGCTGGACTTCGTACCCGCTCGAGCGACGAGATGTTGGTCCGTCCGACCGACAGCCGCAGCTCTTGCAAGTCTTGCTCCTGGAATGGCACTTCAGGCAAGTGGACGTTAAAGAGCCGCAGCTGGTACGCGCGCGTGACGCGGAGGAGCGTGTCGAGATCGAGGAACTCGTGTCCGACGTCGCCAAACATGAGGCGGCACTCGTGCGGTGAGATGCGGTTGTTTGTGACACCAGTGACGATCTTGATGAACTGGTCGAGTCCGATGCAGTTGCTCCCTGTCAGCAGACTCGAACGCCTGCTTGTACCGCTGTCGTGTGCATGTGTTGTGAGGTAATGGCACGAGGCAGCGAGACATCATGCGCGGCCAAGACAATGAGGCACGTACCTCCTCGACTTGCAAGATCGTAGCGTTCCATCTCGACAAGAAGATCGCCATTGCGTCGTCGAGGTCCACGAACTTGCTCTCGTCGACAACAGCATCAGCCTTTGCACTCTTTGCTTTTGCGCCAAGAGCAGGCGACGCAGGTGGCGCCGCCACTACAGAGGTACTGCCATGTCTCGCAGCTGTAGCAGCAGTCCCACCTTCAGGCGTCGGTTGCGGCGTTGCCACAGCTGGCAGTGCGGCGATCTCTTGGTGCAGTAGTCGCTTCTCGGAACCCGTGAGCGTGAAGCCAAAGAGCGTGTCTGCTGTCGCTGCGATGTGTTTGCTCGGCACTGGACACGAGCCATCCGGCGTCTCCTCGAGTCGGTTCTCAGCTTTGAAGATCTTCATCTGTCCAAAGAAGATGTGACCAAGAGCGTGGAGGTAGTAGAGGAACACGTCGTAGCCGGGACACGCCATCGACGATGGCGCTGCTGTTGTAGTCGATGAGGTATTCGTTGACAGACCTGACGCGGCGCAGAAGAACGCGACGCGCTGGTCGTCCCAGAACGCCAGCGGCCCCTCGAAAAAGCTGAAGAGCCAGCAGCCGACGAGTGCAGCCGACTCGTAGCGCGCGATGAAGTAGTCGCACACGAACGGTGCGATTGTCCAGAGACAGACCGTGTCGAGTTGGAGGTGGTCGGCTTTGAGGAACTCGAGACAGATGTCGAGGATGAGCGTCTTGATGTGCGCTCGACTGAGCTTCAGCGACGCAGGTTCGCGCTCGCACTGCTGGCGGAAGAATGCGCGGAGGTACGTCTGCCACATGGACGGGATCTCCGCGCCAAACTGGAACGCCACGACATGGTCTTGCTGGTGCGTTTGCAGTGGCACTGACGCGTCGGGTGCGAGCGCAGCAGCTGCGACTTCAGCCAATTCGTCCTTTGTCGCGCTGCTGCTGCGGTGCAGACGTCTCTTTGCAGACGGAGCTGGTGCGCGCCGTCCACGTGCTCCACGCACAGGCTGCGCTCGTGTCGCCTTGGCGTCTTTGTTGGGTTTCTCGTGAATGTAGAACTGCGTGGCTTTCGTAGTCGCAGTGGCGGTACTGCTGCCTCCTACAGCGTCCATGAGGCGTCGAAGGTCGTACCCGACGCTTGCAATTTGCGGCGAGATGAACGCGCGGAAGACCGTCGCGATGCCGCGCAAGTAGAGACACTGCTGCATCTTGCGCCGCGTGGACGACTCGCGCTCTTTCGCGCGCGCGAGGTCGCTCGGCGACGCTGAGAAGTCGATCGCTTGGAGGTTCAGCGCCGCTGCGGAGCCGTCGACAACAGCGTCAAAGATCTTGACGAGTGCCTCGCCGCCTTCGACGTTCTCTGTCTGCTCTCACACACATGCACACGTACGTACGCATGCGTAGACAGAGAGGTGAGTGTCACCAGCAGCACGAGGCATAGCGACAGGGTCGTCAACGCTGTACGCACTCGCAGCAGCAGGCTCTCGCGCAAGATCGCGTCGTTTGACGCCGCAGTGTCGACAAAGTAGTGCTTCCACGTGTCGATATGTGACGAGAGGATGTCCTGGAGCGCCGTGGGGTGGAATTCGCCGAGACACGTGACGAGGTACTGCGACGACCGGAGCTGGTCGAGCAAGTCGCGATTCGGACCACTCGCGTCTTCGTGAAACACCTCGTGCAGTAGCCGCAGGATCTCGCTCGGGTCCTCCTGTGCGATGCGCTCGAGCGTCGCGACAGACGCGCGCCGCATGAAGTTCTGCACGCCACGAGCAGTCTAAGCTGCAGCATGAGGCGATAGAACGAGCTCACGTCTGCGTGCTCGTGCATGTCGACGAACAGCTGCTTGAGCAGCTCCGGCTGGTTCAAGAACAGCGCCGAGAGCTCAGTCGTGTGCGACGTGAACCAGTCGACCAAGTACGAGCTCCCGCCAGCAGCAGTCGCCGCAGTCTCAACTCCTGCGCTCACGAGGAACTCATCGCCACTGGAGGCTCCAACACCAATCGCACTGTCTGCACCTGACGCGTGCGTGCCCCAGAGCAGCTGGACGCCTCGGTTCTTCTGCACGAGCACATCGAGGTGGTCGCACGCTTTTGTGTCGAGGCGGAGGAAGCGCTTGACTGGACCTGCAAACTTTGTGATCGCGAACCGCAGGATCCCAAGATTCTGCGCCACGGCGCTGAGTAGGATCTCTGGGCTCTGGTTGATCGCGCTCACGAGCAGCGACGAGTTCTGCTTCTGGCGCTGGATGATCGTTTGCACAAGTGCACTCATGTTGCTCCCGTCACTGCTACTGGCATCGACAGCACCGAGCTCTTGCTTTGTACGTCGCTGTCGCTCACGCGCGGCTTCGCTCTTGGCAAACGCTTCGAGAAAGCTCGTACTTGGCGTGAGGTGCGTGCACAAGAGGTCGCACAGAGCACGCTTCGCTTCGTCAAGATGGCTGTCTTGGCTGCTACGACTGATTGCAGCAGCAGGCGAGTTCAACGGCTCTTGTCCTCGTGCCACATCTACTGCTTGCTCATGCGCACCATCTCGCCGCGTTCTCTGGTGCTTGACCATCGTTCCATTCTCATCGTCGTCTTCATCGTCGTCATCGTCGCAGAGCAAGTCAAAGATGCGTTCGCACGTGCGAAGGACGCTCTCGTGTGCACCTCGCAGCTCTTCAGGCGACAGGGTCTCGCTCGCTGCCACGAGAGTCGCCACGCGTGGTGCGCTCTGCTGCGGCTGCGACCTGATGACGCCGAGCAGGACATTGGGGATCGATATCTCTTGCTGCCCGCTTGCAGACGCAGACTCAGCTGGCAGAGTAGCGCCATGTGGCGAGTGATGGCGCTGCTGCTGCTGGTGGTGGTTCATGAACGCAAAGTTCGAGATGAGTCGCTTCCGCACTGTTGTCGTCGGTCTTCGAAACGCTGGACCGCCTCCACTGCTGTTGTTTGTTCCTCTGTGAGGCGCCTCCAGACCAATCGGATCGCTCGGCCGCACAGGTTGTAAGAGCACGTTCCGCAGTGTGGCTTGACGCTGGTGGTGGATCTGCTCGGCCAAGTACGTCTCCTCCAGCGCGCGCAAGACGGACTGGAGCTTCGCGCCGTCTGTCTCCGCGTCATTCGTGCGACTCGACTGGAACGACTGGAGCAGCAGCTTCTGCTCTTCGCTGCTCAGCGTCTGCCAGAACGTGAGCACGAGCCGCACGCGCTCCTGCAAGACGAGGTTTGCGAGTGCAGCTGCGCGCTTTCGCGTCGTGTCGAGTGCTGTGGCTGACTCGGCTCGGTCTTCGTCCTCAGATGCGTCGCTGCCAAGTCCTGGGACGACTGTCGCATCGACTGTTGCGCGTGCGCGCGCAGTCGCCATTGTGTTCCAGAGCACGAGGAAGAGGTCGTCGTCGAAGAATGGCGAAACTAGCTCTGCGATCGACGTGAGGCGAAGCGGCACATCCATCTTCTTCAGCACCTGCACACGCCACGTCCGTGAGGTTCAGAGCCACGAAAAGAGAATCGAATGCGACTGGAGCCACACACCAGTGCTGCGCCAAGGAGCTACTCGTTCGCTTCGCCCTCTTTCGCTTTCTGCTCTTCGCGCAGGTCGGCGAGCTCCTCTTGCAAGCGCGTGAGTTCACTCTGCTGTGCAGCGACCACGTCGGCGAACTGTGTCCGCGCCGTGGACGGCAGATTCGGGTTGTACTGCGAGTAGATCGAGTTGGCGAGACCGTGCACGAGCACGTCGCAGAGCAGCATTGACGCACCGCACGCTCGCAAGATCTGTCGATGCATGACTGAACGTGAGCAGCGCCATCTCGTTCTTGTGAGTACGCTCCAAGGCGACGCACGCACCTGAAGGACGATCTCAAGACACAGCGCTGAGATCACGCGGTTCGGACTATTGTTCGCGCCGCCAAAGCGTCCCAAGTCTGAGTGCCGCAGCATTGCCTGCCACACCCGCGTCGTCTTGCTATCCTGCGAGCTGTCGAGTGCAGGACACAGTCGAGAGAGAAAGAGCGAAGCAGCACCCAATCAGTTTGTTGGCCGCTCTCTTGCAGTCCTCCACTCCGTCGACGTGTGGCGCACTCACAGACTCGGCTCGTCCATCTGCGCTGCCCACTGTCCAATCGTGTGGTACAGGATCTCATCGCAATCGATGCTACTGCTGCTGCTGCTCGGCACATCACGCACACTTGCGCTACTGTGCTGCGCGCTTCCGACGCTGCTGCCTGGAGGACGTAGCTGCGGCAGTCCTGCGCTCTGGTTCGACACTGTGCGGCGTGGTGACGCTTTCGGACTTGCTGTCGCCTCGACAAAGTTGAACGGCGGGAGTGCGAGCCCGACGTTCGTTGCGCGGTCGAGCGCCTCGGGCTTGAGGAACGTCCGTCGACTGCGGCGCATGGTGAAGCACTGAGTGCACAGAGACGACCTGACACTCCGTCTCGCCAGCAGTTTCCCACTCAACCAGCACCTTGAATTAGCCACCACACATGATGAACGAACAACGCACTACTCACGCATGCACACACGCGGTGCTCCGACTGCTGCTACTGTCGTATGCCACACGTCGCACTATCTATTGGCACGCCACATTGCTTGACGTGCCAGCTTACAAGTTGGCGACTTGCCGCGGCTTCAAGCGCTTCTTCAGACGCGAGAGCTCGGACTCGACGAGCTCGTGCGACCACGTGCGCAGTGCCTCGACCATCTTCTTGCGTTGAAAGTCGTCGGCGACGCGCTCGTCGTCTCGGAGCGTGTCGTCGACCAGGTCCGTGTACGACGCTACGACTGCGTTCGTCGCGTCGCTACCATTGCTGCTACTGGTCGCGAGACTGCTCACAGCCGAGTCACTGCCGCAGTCTTTCTCGAGGAACGTCGCCAGGTCTTTGAAGAAGCTCGAGAGGTCTTTCATGCCGTTTGGGAAGACCACGCGCATGCGCTCGATCGCCTCGGCGTCTTTCTTCACCTTCTCGCGCTCGATCGCTTCGACCGACATGTTGCGCGTCTGGCTCTCCTTGCGGTTCCGGAGACTCCGGACCCAGCCGTTCGAGGCGCGGAAGTCGTCGATCCCGAGCTCTTCGGCAAAGCGCTTGCCGACGTCGCGAATGAGCGTGTCAGACACCGCTGCTTTCTTCTCGCGCGTCATGTCGAACCAGTTCTCAACGAGCCGATTGAGCTTCTCGAACTTGGACTTCTTGTTGATGTGCTTGGAGCAGCCCGAGATGTTGTCCTTGTAGTACGCCTTCTTGTACTCGTCCTTGCGCTTGAGGATGCGGCTGACTGTGCTCTTGTTCAGTCCAAACTGCGCCGCGAGGCGAATGCCGCTGATCTGCTCCTTTGCGCTCGCAGCGCCGCCTGGCTCGCCTTTCACGCGCACAGCGGCTTTCGGGTCGTACTGGTACTCCTCTGCAAGCTCAATGAGCCGGATCTTTGTCTGCAAGTCAATGCTCACGTTCGCGCCGCCTTTGCGCTTCTTGAGCTCCGACTTGGACGGTCCGTCACTCGTCGCTGCTGCGGCGTCGAGCTTGTCGCTGATTGCGTCCGCAAGACGGCGCTCGTCGAGTCCTGCGACGCTCTTCTGCAGTTCGCTGAACTCGCGCGAGAAGTTCGTGACGCTCGCTGCGAGCGCCGCGTCCGGGTCGTGCTGGAAGTACGACTGCACCGAGTTTGCGTCTGCGAGCGAGCTGCTCCCGAGGATGTTCATCGAGAGCGAGCCCAAGATGTGGCTCTGCCGCGCTTGCTGCTGCTGCTGTTGCTGATGTGCATGCTGCTGTTGATGGTGGTGGTGGTGATACTGCTGCACCGACTGCTGTGCATGCGCGTGGTGCTGCTGCGCCATTTGGTGGTGGTGATGGTGCATATGATGGTGGTGGTGATGCGCGTGCAGCCCTGCGGATGTCGGCGAGCCTGTGAGCTGCAGGAGCGACGGCGAACTCGGCATAGCGAGTGGCGTGAGGTCGTCGTGGCTGTGGTGACCAGTCTCTGCTGCTGTCGAAAGACCGTTCGCAGCTGCGAACGACTCCATCGAGCTCTCGAAGTGGCTGCGGTGCCGTGCACCTTCGTTCGCGCGCGCCTCGGCATCATCGTCCACGTCCACAACATGGTCATCGTCGTCGTCCTCGCTATCGGGCATGCCGCCGTTGCTGTCGTGACGGTCGACAGCAGCAGTCGCAGCAGCGGCGGCGTCATCTCCGCACTCGCTCAGCGACAGCGAGAGCATCTCGTCGTCGTGCGCATGCTGCCCGGCGCCGCCCGGTGTGTGGTGGTGCTGCTGCAGACTGCTGCCATTGTCATTGCCATTGCCATTCGGACTGACGAGCATCGCGCGCTCGCTCGACCGCCTCACTCGCGTGCGTCGGTTGCTTCTTCACGACGCGCTCTCTGGCTTTTTCGCTGCGATTCTCTCTTTGAATGGTTGGAAAGGAGCAACTAAGAAACTAGCGCCGAAAATGTTCATAAATATATTTATTTCAAGTCAACTATTTACCACTTGCCACAGATTCCCACTTCGTCTTTCTCCAAGACGACACACCAGACAACCTGTGCATGAACGACCCGCTCTCCACGCGCGCTCTGGACCTCGCCTTCGACGCGGGGCTGTCCATCAAGCTCGTCGCGAAGGTCTGCGGTATTGGCTATTACGCAGTCGCGAAGAAGATTCAGCGCGTCGGATGAATGCGCGTGGTCGACGTAGTCTCACTTTCGCTCGGAGGCAACCAACAGCGAACTCCTCCAAGCGTTTAGAGTGACTACTGACGCTATATTGGAGGAAAAAAGCGGACTTCAATAATAGGCGGCAAGTTGACAAGCGATTGTAAAAATGCAAAACATGCATGCCTTCACTTCTGCTCAGGTCTGCAGCATAGCACCATCAAAGGTCTTAGTGTGGACAGGCTCGTGAACTGCCTTGTAAACAGGGACGTGGACTGGCGAGTGGATTGACGGACGTCTGGGCAAGACAAGTGTCGCCACAACGCCGACAAGCTGCTCGCATCCGCACACGGGTGCTATGATACATCTGTAACATTGAGCAGTCACCTCGCTTGTTCTCACAAATTGTCGTACATGAACTCCATGACATTTCGGTGCATTGGAAACAGCGGCTGCTTCTAAAATTTCTTGACAAGCGTCGGGACTGAGCATTAAAGTGCTTGACCTCCACGAGCATCCGAACGCGCGACTTTCGATGACCACCGCTTGCTTTCGTCGCACGAGTCAAACGCATATCTTGAGAATTGTCATTAGCGCGAGGATACACCGCATATCCAGTTAGATGTGTAGAAGCTCTTACAATCGCACCCGCGACCCAATGACTATTGCAGGTCTTTTCTTCGCACGCTGGTACTTGAGCGAAAGTGAGTAATTCTCATCCGCCCGCGTCGCTGCACTTGGACCGCAGCGCTGTGTTCATCCGAAAACCTCACTGTTCATGAAACCTACCTCGTATCTACTCGAATATACGCTCCTTCCGTGAGTTGCTTGCGCTCCACGTTAACGAGGTCGCGCCGAGATCATGATCTAGTGCGCGTTAGTCTGTTTGCTTTCAGCAAGAGCTAGGGAACATAAGGTCTGTAAATGCAGAGGCTGCGCGACGCGTGCACAGAAGTATCTCAAGCGTAATGGCGCACTACAAGTGTTACATTGTAGCTGAATCCATGCTGTTTGACGGTAGCGTCAACTACATCAAAGATGCAGCAAGAGGAGATAAAGAACACGTCATAGCGTTTTCCATCTGATCTGCGAGTCAATGGAAATTTTGGAATGGACCTCATCTCTCTTGGGGGTGTGAAAGGAACGATGATGTACCAGTCTCGTGTAGAGGCCCTTGGCATCGTCGCTCGAGGCAAACAAACACACCTCGTCATCGATGGTCTCAGCGGGGCCTGTCCAGTCGAAGGACCCTTGAGCAGTCGCCGATCCGTCCACGACGACGTACTTGGGGCGCATTGCTCCGCCTTGAGGCTTCAGACGCAGTTGGATCTTCGGTCAGTGCTCGGGAAGCTCTTTGTACATCCACGCCGGGGTGGCCGACCGGTCGAGAAGTACCTTACAGTCACGCCTCTGCTTGCGGAGTCCAGCAGCTCCTTCAAGAGGCGTTTGTTAATGAACATATACATGCACACACAGCGTCTTTGTAACGGGGTACACAGCTGGAGTTATCCGATAATAACCCAGCTTGCGGAATTACTATTCACGCACTTCTTTTAAAGCCAGCCTGAATTGGCGGCAGCTCTTATTGGCTAATATCCCAGAATATTATCCATCAGTAACGCAGGACTCTTAGAGCCACTCATATTTTAGTTGACTTAGATCTAAAGGCTCACACCAAAGGGTGGAGCCGCACTTCCCACTCAAATGAACAGTTACAATTTGGAGCACTCAAACCAAGTGTCTTGTTTTGCTTCCGTCGTTACGACTGGAATCCTTGCGGAAGGTGTTCACAC
>JAASFL010000265.1:0-24906 GCA_023333735.1 Globisporangium takayamanum
CTGTCCCTCGCCGTCGTCTCTGAGCTTGCCTCAGAGACACGATCAAGAACCAGCTCTTCCGCGCTCTCGGATCAGGCCCGAGAGCGAGACGCTTCCTCACAGCCGCACGTGCGTGCCTGTAACGGGTGACCCCGTTACAAGCCTGAAATAGAGCACATCGGCCATGCAGGCGCACTTGCCGTCAAAAGAGTCTGGTGGCGGAATGAATTCACGGCGACAGGCCACGAGCAAACACAGCCACCCGCCCGAGTCATTTGAACATCACAGACGTGCATTCAAACAGTGATCTGTGTCGGAACCCGCGTCGGAATCAAATTCAGTGTCGGTGTTTTCATAGTGTGCTCACACGCAGTCGCTCGCACGTAGTCGCTCATACGCAATCGCTCACACGCTGTCTCTCTCACGTAGTCGTGTGTTCACATGCCCGAAGTTCCTACAATCACGATTGCCCGCTGCTTTGGCTGCAAGCAAACATGATCTGTTCACCGACAACGACAAGAGGAAAGTGTTTGATGACTCGCTATTGCCGCTTCATGTCAAACCAAACACCTATGCTGGAGCTCCAGGTGCTCGAACCCGCGAGTGGAGTGGTCGTATAAAACTCGAGCTCCCGGTCCAGCAAAACGCACCGCAATAGCGCTGCTGGTCCAGTGGCCATTTTGCGACCAGTTGAGTAAGCCGAGCATGACACTTGTGCGGTCAATGATCAGCACCTTTCAGTGCATGTCGGTCTCGGGTCGCATTTCCACACTGGCGGCACTGGTGGCTTGCAGTTCGCAGACCTTCGAGATCCATGACTGCGCCATCTTCGCCTTTGTCGATAAACCGAACACCTTGCCGCTGCGATAAAGGGCGATCTTGATTAAAACCAATGCATGCATCCACGCGATCTTTAGGTTTTGTTCGGTTGGCGTGGTGGTGCACACGACCCGCGCGCCTTTTCTCTCGTCTAACACATCGACACTATGATTTCGGGATAGTGGTACATCGTCGCTGAGTCGGCGTACACACCTCATACACGTGCTAGCACGTCGTATAAGAAGCCCGTGTCTTATGATGCAGAATATGAGCACATCAGCACACTCACACCCACGCAAAAACGCCGCTCACAATGAAGCAATCGTGGTGTTCGCTATTGGAAATGCGCTCGTACGTGCTGTGCGTACGCACAAGTGTGCATGCGATCACTCACACTCACGTACCAACGCCTCGAGAGCATTCATACAACACGCGCACTCTCACATACACTAGCATCACGGTTGTGCATTTGCACTTGCTCACTTGTCAGTACTGACTATCCGAACACACACTGACATGTACAAACACGTTGGCTCTTCGTGCTCTTGGTCGACCGTCTTGTGGCCTTGCTTTTGATCGTCTTGAGCGACAGGCGCTTGTTCTTGGCGTGAACGAGTGGTAATGATGGGTAAGCAGCTGTCTGTGAACTCGGTAGTAGCATACTTTAGGAATGTGAAGGTGTGGCTCATTGACAAGCATCCAATTCAGCGAGTGTATGCAGGGAGTGCTATGGTTGGGAAAGTGAAAGTGTTACAGCGTGCAAAAAGAGAGTGAGTGGTGCATTTGTGCACTCGGCGCCGCCTTGCACGAGAGATGACTTGCAGTCTTTAATGGAATGCATGTATGTGAATGCAAGAAATGAACGTGACTATCAAGATGCTGCTTTGGTGTGCCTTATGTGGCAATGATTTGGTCGCGCATCGGATCTGGCGCATGCACGCAAGGAGCACGTGTCGATGTCGGCGGACGGCGCGCTGTTTGTCCGCCTGCTGCGCGTGAAAACAGCTCAAGATCAAGGCCTCGCGCTCGTGCCAGGCCGCGCCACTTTCGTGGTCTACCCGCTCGTCGCGCTTGCAGAGCGCTCGCGATGCAAGGCGCCGCTTCACCAGCTCTCTTGAGCCAGTTGCCTGCTCTGGTGACACCGGCTGCGATCGCGACCGGTGACGCGGCGCCGCTTTACGCGCTGCTAAAAGCAGATGCTGCTGACCTACTCAAGGCGGGGACAACGACGAAGACAAAGACAAAGACAAAGACAACAAAACGACGTAGACGATCAAGGTGGAGATCGGCGTGCACGCGTATATCAACCGGCTGCTCAAGCGTCTCACGCCGCCGCGCCCAGTGACCGAAAGGCTCGCATCGCACTCGTTCCGGCGCGGCGGTGTGCAGCACGCGAACGGCCACGACCGCCTGTCAGCGCAGTGGATCCTCGACCGAGGGGGTTGGGGCATGTCCGTGACCAACAAAGGGTTCGCGCATGTGTTCAACACCCCTCGGGAGGATCGCAAGGTGGTGTGTGGGTTCCTCAGAGGAATTGTATGACAAAACTGTCACAAAACTATTTTGTCCGATTATATTCCCTTTTGCCTTCATAAGCTCAAAGACGAGCAGGATGCCAAGATGGACGCAGCTCGTGTCGACCAACTCGCGCTTGTGCATGCGTACTACGATGGGCACGCGCGCGTGAGAGCGTCGTCGCTGCAACTCCCACATCAAGCGTACTTTGAAGACGCACCTCGCAGTGCGAGAGCGCAAGAGCGCGCCAGTCGCAAACGCAAGCGCAGCGACGTTCGCCAGCAAGAGCTCATCGCTGCTGGCAAGTTCGTTCCTGTCGACGACAGTCTCATCCAAGCACTTGCGCGTGCGCACACTGAGCTCCTGCAAACAAGCGATGACAACGCTCCAGCAGTCGCTTGTGTATCCTCATCGGCACAGCGCAGTCACGACGACACATGCACGTGCATCAAGGCACTACACGCGTCGCATCTCACGCTCAATGTGCTGCATACGAACGCAACCGACAGTGTGCAGCTCGTTCACACAAGCGGTGCTGACGGCGTGCTACTGCCACCACGGTCTGCGTTCGTACAGACAGACGTGCGGACGCTACAGACGCACGCGCTCGGTCGCTTCCAGCTCATTGTGATGGACCCGCCGTGGCAGAACAAGAGCGTCGCGCGCGGCAAGCAATACACGACGTTCCACCACACAGAGCTGCTCAAGATCGACGTCCCGGCACTCGCAGATGACCGTGTGTGTGTGCTTGGGATCTGGGTCACGAACCGTCCCGAGCTCACGACGTTCGTGCTCGAGACGCTCTTGCCAGCGTGGGGCTTTGCGCTCCACGACACGTGGTACTGGCTCAAGGTCTGCGCGAATGACGCGCTTGTGACGCCACTGACGTCTTCACATCGCTTGCCGTTTGAGAAGCTGATCGTTGCGACGCGATGCGCAGACACTGAGTGCGCTCATGAGCTATCGATGCGTCTGGGAGCTGCACCGAAGCTCCGCATGAGCACGCCGCTGCGCCACTCGTGGAAGCCGCCGCCCGAGAGCTTCTTTGACAACGCAGTCCTGACGACAGATGTGCGGAAGCTCGAGCTCTTTGCACGCGAGCTGCGTCCGGACTGGACGTCTATTGGCAACGAAGTAGGTGGAGATGAGCTTGACTGTCTGTCTGTCTGTCTGGTTGGTTGGTTGGGGATCTTGTTGATAGACACGGGAGCTCACGTCTGTTGTTGTATGTGCTTGGCTGACTGTCGTAGGTGCTCAAGTTCCAAGCAACTGCACTGTTTGACATCTGCAGAGTGCATGGAGACAGCTCTGGCACGGACGCACCGGCGAGCGCTGTTGCCAAGGACTCTACTAGCAGCTAGACGCAAGTGAAAGCCATGGTATCTAGACAAGTTGAGCATCACAGCACGTCTGCTGAATGAACAGAGCGAAGCGCATGCAGTGCACAGACGCAGTCAGTCGAGGCGTCTTGGCTCAAGTTGGTCGCGAGTGCCTGAGTGTCACGCGAAGATCGCAATTGCCTGTGTTGAGCAATCACTGAGCGATGCCAGTGCGTTTGTCGCCGTCCACCGATGTCCTTGCGCCCACATGTGTGCGAGTTGTTGTCTGCTCTCCTCTCTGCTTTGTGCACACACACTCACACACGCACAGTGTTGTTGACGTCCTCATGCCGCATGGTCGCATTAGCTTTTCATAATAGTGATGAAATTGAGGTGTTTTCAAGGCTTCGCAAAAGGCGAAGACGATCACCTGCACCTTCACGCTCACGTCCTCCGCTTGCGCGCCTCGCGCTTCACCAACTTCGACCGACTTGTCTCGTCTCGGGCGCGCGTGACGCTGATCGGATTGCCGCACCGACGTGAATGACAGGCGCGCAGACGTTTCTCACATGTCCGACAACCTCAATTGCGAGTGCGCGGACGACCCGTCGATGGCGCTGACCGCCGCCGCGAGACAGACACGCCATTCGAGCAGTGCCACGCAGGCGCGCGTCGCTAGTCGCACACGCGCACTGATGCCATACGACGACGAGCTCGATGAGTACGATCGCAGCAAGTTTGCGCCTCTCACGAGCAGTCGCAGTGCCACACCAGTGCCTTCGCGCACCGCAGCAGGCACGACGCGCGTCAAGATGCTCTGGAGCGCTGCGAAAGAAGACGAAGAAGGTGGCGATGGCAATGACGCTAGCGTTGCTCAGCGACGTCACAGCAACAGCAACGGCCGCAGTCGTAGCCGGACACTGAACCCCACAGTGCGCCCAACACCACGCAGCATCCAGAAGCGTGAGCAATCTGTCACCACTGCTACTGCTGCTGCTGTAGCTCCATCGCCATCGCTCGGGGCACCAGTAGATGCACCTACGACAGCAGCACATGTACCGTCGCGTGAAGAGGTCGTGGAGCACCTCCAGCACTGGGAAGCAGATCTCCACGCCAGTGTCCACGGCAATGCGCAGACTCCAACGACAACAACGACGACGACGCTCCACTTGCTGTACGTCACGCATCAGCTACTAGCGATACGAAGCATGAGCTGACCCGAGCTACTTGTGTCTATGACTGTGTGGACTGCTTGCTACGCGCAGCACACGCACGCTCAAAGGCTCCGACTCACTCTCAATGGCGTTCCGTAAGGCGTGTGGCGAGATCATGCGGCAGTACCCGCAAAGCGCGAACAAGATGGTGCGTGTGTCTTCCACTTGGTTCAGTAGAGTGACTGGCAAACGACCAACACAGTGACTCTCTCTCTCTCTCTCTCTCTCTCTCTCTCGGTCTTGGGACGCTACTGCAGATGCTCGACCAGCGTCTGTGGACGAGCTGGTACAAAGAGATCTCGCGGCGCCAAGCAGAGCTGCGGATCGCCACGACAGCTGCTGCCGTCGCGACGCAAATCCTCGCAGCGCCGTCTGAAGACGTCACAGACGACGCGACACGTACGCTCGAGCGCGTCTTGACGCAGTGCACTGCGTTCTACGAACGCTTGGTAAACGACCTCTGTGCTCTGCTTGCTCGCGAGCAGAAAGCACTCGACCAAGCGGCCAGGAGCAGCACCAGCACCAGCAATGCACGGAACGAGTCTACTGCAGCGGCGCAGCAGCTCCAAGTGATTCAGTACTTGATCCACACGAGTCTCGTCGCACTCGGGGACACTGCGCGGTATGCACAGCGCGTGCAGCCACGCCACACCAGCAACAGCAGCGCTCTTGACTGGACAGTCGCACAGCAGCATTACGAAGACGCGCTGCTGTACGCGCCGACGCGCGGCAAAGCGTACAACCAGCTCGCGCTCGTCGCGATCTTCCACAAGCGCGTGCTCGCTGCCGTGTACCTCAACGCGCGCAGTCTCGCGTGCGCTGCGCCGTTTTCATCGCGCGAGAACTTTGTGACTGCGCTCAAGCGCGTGAACACTGGCGCTGAGCCACCAGCGGCGCGTGACCAAGCAGTCGCAGACGTGCAGCGCCACGTCGACGCGCTCTTTGTCTCGTGCGTGAGTGCGCTGTACGAGCGCAAGTCGAGTCGCCACGGCACAGACTTCCACGCGCGCGTCCATCGCTTTGACGCAGGACTGCCGCTCTATCTGAACAAGGTCACGTCTGCGCTGCTCGCACGCGCGTCGCTTGATCTCGACAGTGTTCGCACGGGACTGCAGCAGATCGTCAGCGTTGTGATCTTCCTTGTCCACGACCTTCAGGTGCGTCTCTGTGTTTGTGAGGTGAATGGCTCGCTGTGATGTGCTCTGCTGTGATGGTGTTGGCTGATAGGCGATCGCTGTGCGTCGTGCTCGCTTGCGTGTCTTAGATGTCATCGACCAGTGGCGCCAGTGCACGTCCACAGCAGCAGCAGCAGCAGCTCACAGCCTCGAGCTTTGACAATGAAGTCGCTGGCTGGCGCGAGCGACCGAACGCTCAGCGCGCACTCTCGCTCGGCTGCTCAGTCATCACGTCGCTCATGCACGCGTGTGCAAAAGCCGTCGTCGCACCCGAGTACATGGCGATCGCGCGCGACCTCATGAACACGCTCTTGCCGCCGATCAGCGTCTACCTCGACTGGCTCCGGCTCCATCCGTGGTTCCTCACACCAAGCGCTGGCGCCTCCGACAGTGCGAGTCGTGTCCTTAGCGCTACAGTGCGCTTTCTCGCAGCCATTGCGTCGAGCTTGCTCGCAGACCGGATCTTGGACGAAGACCTCCAGGCGATGAGCGCAAAGGAGCTGCCAGAAGACCGCGAGCTCCGTGGGTTCCGCCCACTCGAGCCCAGCAGCCGACAGAAAGCGACAAAGAGCGTCGTTGTGCGCGAAGCAAACACTCCTCGTCGTCCGTACGATGACGACGCGCTCTTGGACATGCGCATGTGCCGCGTCCTGAGCTTCCGCAACGACTTTGTCCGTCTAAACGACGCGATTGCAGCAGCCGCAACGGCAGCACCAGCGCCTCTACGAGCGGCTACAAACACTGTCGCACCACTTGCGAGCGCGCTGCCACTTCCTGCCTTCGAGTCAAGCGCGAGTGCATCAGACGACAATGACGACGACGATAACAGCAGCAGCAGTGGCAGCAGCTCACTCGAGTCTCCTCCGAGTCCAGACAGCGAAGCTGTGCGTGTGCCACTGCAGTCGCCGACGACTGTCACGTCCACACCATCGACGGCTGCTGCTGCTGGTCGCAAAGTGCGTCGTCGATCGCTCCCAGCAGCGACTCGTCAAGTGTCGTCGTTGCCACCACGTGCGAGTGACTCGGTCGAGCGTCCTCGTGACGACGCGTCGCTGGCGTTTGCTGCGGTCATGGCGATCGGCGCGGACAAGACGCTGTACGAAGCGTCAAGTACATCTCCAGCAGCAGCAGCAGAGCCACAGAAGTGCCTGATCGTCATTGATGCACCAAACGTCGCGATGCGCCATGGCTACGGCAAGCGCTTCTCGTGCGCTGGCATTCGGCTCGCGTGCGACTACTACGTCGCGCGTGGTCACCGCGTCGTTGGCTTCTTGCCCGACTACTTGCTCGACGTCAACCAGGTCGACGCACGCCGACGCGCCGTTGAAGCTGGCGACGACGTCCCGGCAGCAAAGGTCCCAGACGACGTCGCGCTCTTGCAGACGATGGTCGAGCAAGGGCTCTTGGTCCCCACGCCCGCACAGGACTACGACGACTCGTACTGCATCCAGTACGCTGGCATGTATGACGGCTGCGTCGTCACGAACGACCTCTATCGCGACCACATTGAGACCATGAGCGGTCCGCGCGAGCGCAAGACTGCGATGCGCGCGTGGCTCGCAGCGCATCGCGTGTCGTACTCGTGGGTCCGCAACGAGTTCCTTCCAAACCCGAGCTTCAAGTACGACGCGCTCACTTGCTTACAAGACTGCATGACTGTGTGACTGACCTCACTAATGGTCATGCTGTAGGTACCCCAAGCCAGCGCGTCTGTGAGTCTCGAGACAACACTGTCGACTGCTCGCAACGCATGCGATTACGAGTGTCAGTGCAGTGCCGTGTTCCTACGCTGTTGTGGATCGCTAGCCAACTGTACAGCGCGGCGTCTTTAGCTGTTCTCTGCCTCAACGTCGTCGCCCATGCGACTCGCGTCGTGGTCCTGACGCTCAGCGTCATCGTTGCCGTCAGTCGCAACGGCTTTCTCAAGTGCGAGCTCGCCGACTTGGTGCGCGAGGGAGCTGATCGTGTCTTCGAGCCGCGCGATGATGCGCTCCTCGGTCGACGACATGCCGCTCGTGATCTGGAGCTGACTGCGCAGCTGCTCGTTCTCGATCTAGGACCAAGCAGTGGCAAACAGAGAGAGTGTGTGTGAGAGCGCGTAGGACTCTGTCTACTGAAGGACGAATGCATACTTCAAGGTTGTTCATGTACGCTCGGACGCGCCGCTGCTCGTCTTCCATGGCGCTCATGCGCTCTGTGAGCAACTTGATCTGTCATGCACACACACAAGTCCAGCAACAGCACCAGCATCAGGAGCTGACGACACGAGCAGCTCCATGCGCTTGTAGCAGTTGACTACAAGGCACAAGAGCAGGACGAACCGTCTGGAGGTGCGCCATGTGCGTCTCGGTCGCAGACACGCTGCGGTCGTTCATATGACGCAGCGTCGAGTGCTTCATAGTGCGCTGAGGCAAGCGCGTCGCAGTTGCTTTGAGCTGCTGGCGATGGTGACTGCGACGCATTGAGACGTGGCGCTGGTTGTCGTCCTCACTCGCAGCGCTGTTCTTGTGCGCTCGCGCTTCGTCGTTCTCGTCATTGTCCGTGTCGTCGTCGTTCTCGTCGTCTTGGTTCGACCGCGAACGAGTCGTAGACGCTTAGTCGTCTCGCCAACGATGATGTGTCAGTGGCTCAGACAGTACTGACTGCGACGACGACACAGACGACCGCGCGCTCGCGTCATGTCGGTCGCTGCTCTGGCAGATCTCGAGTACGAGCTCACGATTCACGCTCCACTCGAGCAAGACGCTGCATAGCAGCAGTCGCTTCTCGCGCGTCTCGAACGCCACGTGCTGCAGATACGCTTTGCGCTCGTGCAGGAGCGTCTCGAGGCGGTGGACACTCGTCTGATCGACTGGAGACACGCACACACATACACACATACACCCAAGCACCAGAGCCTCTGAGTGCTGCTGCTGTAGGTATGAAGAGCATGGCAGTGGATGGAGAGCGACGCACCTGGCTCTTTCATCTCATTCACAACGAGCACTGCGAGCGTGCGGTTGCTCTGCGTGAGCGTGCCGACAAAGCGCGCGATGCCAACGCGCGTGACGCGATTGCGGCTGACGTTGAGTCACAGGAGCCACTTGTCGTGGTAGAGCGCGTCGCAGATCGCGTCTGCGGCCGCGTCGCCGAGTGCATTGTGCGAGAGGTCGAGCAGCAGCGCTGGTCGCGCAGCAGCGACGCTCACAGTCTCGCCGCGCAAGCTCGAGCTCCAGACCGACTCGTCTTTGAGCACACCGTGGAGCTAAGCCATGCGTATCATACAAGAGAGCGAATGGGCGATGGCAGTGAGATGCGGGGTTCACTTGCCAGTAAGAACGAGGCAAAGGCAAAGGGCACTGACCGTGACGATCTTTGTGATGTGGTCACGTGCTTTGTCCGTCAAGTGGCAGCCAGCGAGGCTGAGCTGCTGGAGACTCGGACACTTGCCAAGTGGAACCGCGACCGCTGAGTCCATGCGAGGCGGCAAATGGGGACAGTGAACGTCAGATACGAGTGCTTTGAGGCGTCGCTACTGAGCAATGGAGGAGGTGCAATGCGTACGAACCCTCGATGCCCGCGTCGCCAAGACGCGTCTGTGCAAAGCTCACGAACTCGAGCTTCGAGCAGCTCACGATCGCCTGCACACGCAACAGCACGTTGAGTCTTGCTTCTGCGCTAGACAGTGTACAGTACACACACATCGCATGAAGTCATCGGTACCTTGGCGAGCAGCGGTGCGAGCGTCGATGGGATCCGGACGCCGACGATCTCGAGTCGGATCAAGTGCGTCGTCTTGAGTGCTGCAGTGCTCACGGATCTGATCAAACACACACACACACACACTGTGAGCGAGTAGCTCGCTCATGAGCAGCTTGGAAATGACAGAGAGCGACGCACTTGATGACACTGCTCGCGCCATGTTCTGTGAACGCAGCGCCGCGCTTGATCCCAAGACGATCAAACTTGTTCCTCAAGTCTGCAGACGTATATCCGATACAAGGGCACAAGTGTCTTGAGTGAGTGTGCTGCGTGTGCACAAGAGCGAACGTCGTACATTGAGACGAACCTCGTTTGATCTCGACGCTTCCGAGCGAGACGCAGATCTGTCGGTACGCCGTGTGCTTTTGCACAACGTCCATGTGTGCGTCGAGCTGCTCATCCGACCGAACAGGTACACGGCAGGTGTGAGATACTCGGCGAGCAAGCAAGCAGGTCGAGTCATGGACCAGCAGCACGTACCTCTTCGTCTCCAAACGGGTCGAGCTTGAGCAGGAACCCGCCTTCGCTACTCGAATGGCATGCACATCCCATCGATGCACACTTTGTTAAGAGCAACTCTTCATGAAGAAGACATGCCAATGTATCGACGACACTAGCAAGAGCAAGCAGACGCACTGAATCGCACCGAGGAGCTTCATGTCTGGCTCGACGAACTTGTCGACGCAAAAGTCGAGGTACTGCTTCTGCGCTTTCGAGTACGTTGGCGCGGCTTTTGTCGCAGTCGAGTGCAATGCACTGACATTGCTGTTGCTGCGGCTGGTTCGACTTGACGAAGTAGCACGCACGCCAGTGTTTGCAGCACTGCTGCTGACAGCGCTGCTCGCAGTGCTCGCGCGTCGACGCGGCTTCTTCGCAGCTGCAAGCGCTATCTTCTGCTTGAGTTTGTACTCTTCGATCGAGAACCCTGTTGCAGGTGCAGGACTAGCGACAGACGAGCGCATCGAGGCTCGCTGGCTACTACTTCTGCTGCTGCTGCGGTAGCTCATTGCCGCGAGTGTGTCTTGGTACGTCGCAAGGCGCAAGAAGCGAGTGAGTGAGGGAATGGATGCATCCATGTTGTGACGCTTCGCTGTCGTGACGCCTGAGGCACGAAAGTATACAGTTGCAGCTATACACTATACAGTTGCAGCTATACAAATGTGGCAGTACAGATCTAGGTAGTGCAATAAATGAGGAAACTGAGTATTATGGTAGTGAAATAAATGAGGTATCACAGTAGATTTCTGGATCGCTCCCCCAAACAACAAGCGAGATCTTGACAGAGCCGAAGAAGCACGCACGACGGACGCAGCAGCAGCAGCATGAAGGAGACCGCGCAGATCCCCGTGCCGTCGAAAGACCCAGCCGACAAGAAGGACACGGACAAGACGCCCGTGCACACCGACACTGGCGGCGCGCCAAAGGACGATACGAAAATCCCAAACGACGACGAACTGGTGCGTCTCCTTTCCCACCTACGACTGCATCCTCTTGTCTGTTTGTCTGTCGTTGCAGTCACTATGTCATGGCAGCGACCGTGACGACAGCAGCAGCAACAAGCAGCGCATAGCGCCATACGACAGGCTTCCCTTAGCTATCCGTCGTTGGCTCCATGCCTCTGCCTGGATCATACGCGAACTTGTGCGAGTGCTTGCATTGCCAGTTGTAGCTTACACGAGCGTTCTGTATGAATGTATCAATGTAGTCGGAAGAAGACCGCAAGCTCAAAGACGACTTGGAAGTCGCAGTCACGCGCGTGTGTGCAGCTGACGAAGCCGATGGCGTGAAGCAGCTCGCACTCGAGTACCTCCGCAATGAGATCCGCACGGCGACGTCGTCGATGACGTCCGTCCCAAAGCCGCTCAAGTTTCTCCGTCCATCGTACGAGCCACTCAAGCAGGCGTTTGCTGTACGTTCCTCTCTATCTCTATCTATCTACCATGGCGCTCTCTACCAGCGCCTCCATGAGCTGACACCTCCTCTCTACTACTGCTGCTGCTACCACAGGCGCTCCCAGTCGGTCCGACCAAAGTCGACCTCGCTGACATCCTCGCTGTCCTCGCCATGACAATGGCGAAGGAAGGGAGTCGCGAGAGTCTGCAGTTCAAGCTCCAGGGCAAACGCACAGAGCTCGGTGCGTGGGGCCACGAGTTTGTCCGCTCGCTCGCTGGCGAAGTCGGGGAAGAGTACAACGCGCGCTTGACGTCGGACGTGTCGACCGAGCCGGACATGGCGGACCTCCAAGTGCTCGTCGACGCGATCGTGCCGTTCCACATGAACCACAACGCCGAGCCCGAGGCGATTGACATTCTCATTGAAGTCCAGCAGCTCGCGTCGCTCGCGGCGTCGCCAGCGATCGACGAGAAGAACTACCAGCGCGTGTGTCTGTACTTGCTCGCGTGCGCTGACTACATGTCGGACCCTGACGATCTCCAGAACCTCCTCACGACTGCGTACGCGATCTTCTTGCGTCTCGAGCAGTATCCGGACGCACTGCGCGTCGCACTGCGTCTCGGCGACGAGACGTTCGTCGCAGAGGTCTTTGCAAAGACCCAGGACGACGTTGTGCGCAAGCAGCTCGGGTACCTCTTGGGGCGCCAGCGCTTCTTCTACGAAGACGAGCACGACACGTCAGTAAACGACATCATTGGGAACACGGACTTGAGCGACAAGTTCCTCGCTCTGGCGCGCGACCTCGACGTTGTCGAAGCGAAGACGCCAGAGGACATTTACAAGTCGCACTTGTCCGAGACTGCGTCGGTCGCTCGGAGCCGCGACTCGGGCGCGCAGCCAACGGACTCGGCGCGTCACAACCTCGCGTCGACGTTTGTGAACGCGTTCGTGAACGCTGGCTACGGCACCGACAAGCTCATGACGCCAGAGGGCAACACGTGGCTCTACAAGAACAAAAAGCACGGCATGATGAGCGCCGCGGCGTCGCTCGGCATGATCATGCTCTGGAACGTCGAAGAGGGCATCACGCAGATCGACAAGTTTCTGTACTCGGGCGACGAGTTTGTCAAAGCCGGCGCGATCCTCGGCGTCGGCATCGTCAGCGCTGGCATTCGCAACGAAGTCGACCCGCCGCTCGCGCTGCTCTCGGAGCACATTGACTCGGGCAACTGCTCGATCCGCTGTGCGTCGTGCCTCGGTCTCGGCATTGCGTACGCTGGCTCGGGTCGCGAAGACGTCTCGGAGCTCTTGATCCCAGTCGTGTCGCACGCAGATGAGAACGCGGACATCCAGGAAGTGTCGTACGCTGCGCTCGCGCTCGGCATGGTCGAAGTCGGGACGTGCGACGACGAAGCTGGGAGCGTCTTGATGCAGCGCTTGATGGAGAGCTCAGACACGGAGCTCGATGCGTCGTGCTCGCGCTTCCTTGCGCTCGGTCTTGGGCTGCTGTACTTGGGGTACGTCCTCGTGCTTTGCCACTCTGTGTATAGCGGAGTTAGTCAGTGCCTGATGTCTCACACTATTGTTGGCCACTCTCTCTCTCTCTTGTTCTCTACAGCCGCCAAGAGCGCGTCGAAGCGATGCTCGAAGCCGCCAAGACGATTGAGCACAAGATCTCCAAGTACCTCGCGATCACGCTCGAGACGTGCGCGTATGCTGGCTCTGGGAACGTCCTGAAGATCCAGCAGCTCTTGCGCGCGTGCGCCGAGCACATTGAAGAGCCCGAGGCTGCGCAGCACCAGAGCGTCGCCGTGATTGGCATTGCGCTGATTGCGATGGGCGAGAGCGTCGGGAGCGAGATGGCGATGCGGTCGTTCGACCACTTGCTCCAGTACGGCGAAGTCGCTGTGCGCCGCGCCGTGCCACTGGCGTTTGCGCTCTTGAGCATTTCGAACCCCGAGTACACGCTCATTGACACGCTCTCGCGCCTCACACACGACGCCGACAGCGGCGTGGCGCAGAACGCGATCTTGGCGCTCGGTCTCGTGTCGGCCGGCACGAACAACTCGCGCGTCGCTGGGCTCTTGCGCCAGCTCTCGGAGTTCTACAGCCGCGAAGCAAATCATCTCTTTGTTGTGCGCATTGCGCAGGGACTGCTGCACATGGGCAAGGTACAGTCGCCGTGCGTTGACTGTCGATAGGTCTCTCTCTCTCTGTATGGTCAGGTGGCTAACTGAGACGCGCTCGACTGTCTCGCTAGGGCTTGATCACGCTGCACCCGTACCACTCGGACCGCCTCGTGATGTCGCGCGTGGCCGTGAGCGGGATCCTCGCTGTGCTCCACGCGTCGCTCGACATGGAGCACACGATCCTCGACACTTCGCACTACATTCTCTACTGCATCGCCACGGCCATGCAGCCGCGCATGCTCGTGACGCTCGACGAAGAGCTCAACCCGCTCCCAGTGTCGGTGCGCGTGGGTCAAGCGGTACGTTCTTTTATTTGTTTGTGTTCTTTTGTTTTTTGTTCTTTTATTATATGCTGTGATTGGGAGACTCATGCGCGCTTGCCCTTCTCAATGACTGGAACGACAGGTGGAGATTGTCGGTCAAGCCGGTCGTCCAAAGTCGATCACGGGCTTCCAGACGCACACGACGCCCGTGCTGCTGAACGTGAAGGACCGCGCGGAGCTGGCGTCGGACGAGTACATTCCGCTCACGAACGTCTTAGAAGGCGTCGTGATTCTCCGGAAGAACCCCGACTACCAGCCCGACAACTAGGTCGGAGGATCGATCCGTATCGCTACTGCAGCGCAGTCGTGCAGTTGCAAGCGCATTCAGTTGAGAGAGAGAGAGCGAAGTAGCGAAGTAGCAAAGAGGACAACGTCGTCAATCCACTCGCTCGATTCTTCATGCAGATCTGCTTACTTTCTGTAAATCAATTGACCGGATTCGACAGCAACATCACAGTATACTTTAATCAAGTCAACGAAGTGTACTGCGTGGCGTCACGACAGCACACGTCTCGATCTCAATCGCAGGCAGCAGCAGCGAGAACCAGAAGCGCAGCGACTGCACGTCCATCGGCACCGTCACGACTGAGAGACGCGCGCTACGATGGCTCAACCAGGTGCGTGCGCTCACATCTGACGTGCCTTTGTGGTTCTCATTACCCCCTCCCTCATCCCCTCTCTTCGCATCATTGCCTCTTGTGCGTATCTTGTGGTCCTGTCAGTCCCTTTCCACGACCCAAACGCTCCGTTCCGACCGCAGCAGCGTCAGCGACCGATGGCGCACCAGCAACAGCAGCAGCCTCCACCGGTGTTCAGCTACGCGAGCCCTGCTGCTGCACCGCAGTTCCACTCGCAGCCGCAAGCGCACCGCCGTCCGCAGCCGCACCAGTTCCACCAGCGTCCGCAGCCGCAGTCGCAGCCGTTCTACGCCGGTGGACTCGACACGAACGCATCGCAAGACGGCTTTTACAACGCGCCAGCGTCGCATGAGGTACTGCTGACTGCCCTTAACCATCCACCACAGTCAGTTTCTCCACTCAACAGCATACGCTGAGCACTGACACCTTCTGTGTGTCTCTCTGTGTAGTTTGGTCAGCCGCAGCAGCACCAGCCAGGGTCGCAGGGCTTCCACACGCCAAACGCAGGCTTTGGACAACCGCAGCAGCAGCAGCCGGGCTTTGGCTTTGGCGGCAGCCAGAGCTTCCAGTCGCCGCCTGGGAGCCACGGCAGTGGCGCGCCGCGCATGATGCAGCAGCCGCAGTCGTCGCAGCAGCCGGACTTTATCAACCAGATCTCAACGTGCGTCTTTGATGCGATAGAGCGAGACAGAGAGCCATTGGACTAATGACAGTGGCTCTTGCGTGCGTCTAGGAACCCAATGGCAGGACTCGCGATGAACACGGCGCAGGACTTTCTGCACAAGCAGTCGGCGATCTACCTCCCTGGCGCCTATGGCGTCTGGGGCTCGCTCAAGTACTACTTCACGGTCAACAACTCGTACGTCACGAGTCGCCTCAAGGTACGAGCGCGTCTCTCTCTATATTGCTAGTGTGTGATAGTAAGGATCGTCTTGTGTGGCTCTAGCTCGAGGCATCGAATGCTCACACTTGCGCCTTCGGGTCTCTCTCTTGTGTGCGTCTTGACCTCATGGCACGTGACGCCTGTCACTAGATTCTGCTGCTTCCGTTCTGGCACAAGAACTGGCGCAGAATAGGCGCATCGGAGAACAACGACGCGAACAAGCCTGTACGTCCGTGTTCGTGCATTAAGTGCCAACCGACTGTGCTGACACGTCCTCGCTCTCTCTCGCACTCGTAATTGACATCGTGTAGATCCAGTACGCGCCGCCGTCGCGCGACATCAATGCGCCGGACTTGTACATCCCGCTCATGGGCTTCTTGACGTACATTCTGATCGTCGGGTACTCGAAAGGCGCGTCGAACCAGTACGTCCTCTCGTCTTTGCTTGTGCTTCTAGTCGTGGATCTGCTGGAAGTGCACACGACTGACAAACTGACTGGTGCTGCTGATCGTGACCGTCGCGTGCAGGTTCAGCCCGGATGTGATTGGGAAAGACGCGAGCTACTGCCTCGTGATGCAGCTCGTGGAGATCGGCGTGCTCGCTGCGTGTCTCTACTTGCTCAACAGCTCCATCGCGTTCTGGGACCTCGTGTCGTTCTCGGGCTACAAGTACATCCCGCTCGTGATCAACACTGTCGTGTACCAGCTCCTCGGACCCATTGCGTACTACGTCGTGCTGCTCTACACCGGCATCGCCGTCTCGTTCTTCACGGTACGCACCATGTTCACTCGCAGCAGTCTCCAATGCCTTGTAGACTGACAGCGTGCGCTCTTGCTTGCTCTCCACCAGCTCAACTGCATGAAAGGCAGCGTGGCAGAGCCAACGCCCGAGACGCGCACGTTTCGCAACTACCTCCTCTTTGGGTACGTCTCTCGCACGTGTGTGCGTTGTCTGCTATTGCCAGAATGCTGACAGACATCGTGTGTCCTGTGCTCATCTGCAGCGTCTCGTGCTTGCAGCTCGTGCTCGTGTGCTGGATCTCGTACACGACTGCGCCGCGTCAGTAGCTCCGTCGCTTGCGGCTTGCAATCTCAAGAGAGATAGTGATGAGAGAGAGAGAGACCGGTTCTACAACTGCCGACCCACTTGCCTGTATGTGTGCGTGTCTGCACGTTCAATACACGCACTTGACAGCAGCGCATGATGAGCTGCATGGTCAGTCGGATGCTTCCTTTGCTGGGACTGGGCGGTGTTGAGAAACACCTTGTGCTGCGAGCCACTGAGCGACTCGCGGCTCACTATCGTACAGTTCATTGGGCGTCAGGGCAGGAAACAAAACCACCGTGCCCCCCGCTCTTCTTCTTCCTCTTCTGCTCATCTTCTCCTCTTCGACTTGTCGTGCGCGCTCGCTTCTCTTCGCGTAGCGTCGTCGTGTG
The DNA here is from genome assembly GCA_023333735.1 of Globisporangium takayamanum. Lineage (NCBI taxonomy): Eukaryota > Oomycota > Peronosporomycetes > Pythiales > Pythiaceae > Globisporangium > Globisporangium takayamanum. The sequence goes on from JAASFL010000265.1 coordinate 17,125, forward strand.
GTCGTTCACGTCCCATGGCTGACAGGCGTCTACGTCACGCACGCCATGATGTCGACTGCGTCAAACGTAAAGAGCCCAAACGGCGCGTCGGGCTTGCTCGGCGTCGAGGCAGTCGACGTGTTGCCCGTGCTCGGCGCCTCTTCGTCGACTTTGCGCATCGGCGCTGACGCTGGACGCGGCAAGAGCTGCAGCGGCACGACGCCTTTCGAGTACGGACTGTAGTTGAACACGCCACGCGCACTTGTCGTCGCAGATGGCGCTGGCGTCACGCGTCCAAAGTCGTGCGGATTGCCGTCGTAGACAAACTTCTGGCCCGTGAGCCGCTCGTTCACGCTGAACATGTCTTCGACGCTAAACGCCGCCGACGTTGCGCCAAACGTCACGTCATTCACGCCGTCGTACGACGTCGCAGTCTCAAACTCCGTGCCAAAGTGGCCGCGGCCTTTCCGGCTCACAGGACGACCGTGCGGCGTCGACACTGAGCGCTCGCTCCGGTTCTTCTTGCGCTCGCTCGATGACGTGCTGCCAGTTGCGCCAGCAGCGGCTACTGCAACAGTCCCGACAGTGTTTGTGATCACCGCCATGCTCGGACGGTTCTTCGGCGCAGATGCAGCGCGGCCTTTACCAGGCGTCGTGCTGCGCGCTGTCGCTTTGTCTTTTGCCGCAGACGCCGACTTGTCGCGGTTGATCCAGCGCCGGAGCCGCGCCATGAACGGCATGACAGACCACGTCTTCTTCGGCAGTGCGTCAAACTCAAACCACTGGATGAGACTGATCTCTTTGCGCGTCTGCGGCGCAAAGTGGTAGTCCTCTGGCACGTCCTTTGCAATGTACATGCGCATGCGCTGCTGGTTCTGCACAAACTCAATGTAGAGCTTCTCCGACAGCGTCTCGCCGACGTCGTAGCCGCACTCTTCGAGCACTTCGCGCCGCGCGCACTCGCGGTCCGACTCGCCTTGGTTCACTTTCCCACGCGGCAGGCTCCAGGACGTGCCTTTCCAGTTGCGCACGAGAATGAGCTTCGTGCGCGAGGCGTTGAGCAAGATGCAGCCGACGACTGGAACTTGCGACTGGTAGAGCTTAAAGTCTGCAAACATGTCTTCGCACTGGTGTGCAAGCGGCTGGAGGAGCGGACAGTGCGCAAAGAGCTGCTTCGCAAAGTCGTGGAGCTTCACGTGGTGCAAGTGCGCGATGTGGTCGGCGTAGAAATCTTCGTAGAACCAGTAGCACTGCTCGATCTGAAAGAAGAGCCGCTCGCTCGACGCCAGCTCGCTCGCTGGCAAGTTCACGAGGAAGCGACTCTGGAGCTCGTCCATGACTTCCGCCATCGTTGGCGACGGTGCACTGGTGTTCTTTGCATTGCTGCTGTTCTTCTTGCTGCTACTGCGCTCGCCCATGCTTGCGCTCGTGTGTGCACCTGCTGCTGCGAGTCTGCTGAACACGCTTGCGGGATGTGCTCACTGCTGCTGCGGACGTGCGTTCGACGCACGGCTCTCTTTCCTTCGTGCACTGCTTGTGGCTTGCTACTGCTTGTTGTTGCTGTTAGCGCAATGCAGGAGACAAGATCAGTGGTGACACGGACGCTCTGTTGGGAGGCGCCGTCAAGTGCGTGCGGGTGGTACGGGACTCGCTCGCGCTGGTGGTGGCGGCTCGTTCGACTATTCGGTCGATCGACGGATCGCTTGGCTGAGTGTTTAGTAGACTGCTCTGCGCTCGCTCTGCGTTGTACGCTGCTTGCTGCTGCTGTCGCCGCCGCTTGCTTGTGCTCGTGCGAGGTGAAGGAGCTGGCGGTGCGTTCGCGCTTGCGCTGCTGCCTGCGTTGAGTGAGCTGCGTGCTGCGTTTTCGATACTGCCAGAAACGCCCCATCGCTTCCGAGCGTCTCGGCTTGCCATGCGCTGCGAATGAGGCATACACAGTGCAAGAGGAGATTCCCATTGTGTGAAAGCGAGCACGTCGTCTCGCCTGCGATTTGGTGCGATCATTATTTAATCACACACACGTCATCTCGCCTGCCAGAACCCGACATTTGAGAAAAGCAGTGCCGTAATTGAGAATTTTGCCGTTGTGCGAAACACCTAGAGACATCAACAGCGACGCTGCCTCGTAGCACTGCGACGAAGTACTGCGCTCCAAACATGTGCACATCTGGTCGCTACTGCTGCTGCTGTCGACGCCTTCTTCGCAACACTCTAAGCAACGCTTGGCCCAACAGCATCTGGCAAGGTGGTGCTCTGATCGAGAGCGAGAAGGCGTTGCTCTCACAGTCTCTGTTGTGATGGGAATTGTAATGTAGATCACATACAAATATGCTATCATGCAGGAATCAAATTCGCACTGATATTTCTTTCCATGAATCTCACTCTCACCCATCACGAAATGCTCACATTTCAGGTATTCAAAACTATTATTTATGTTTATTTTCTAGTATTTGGCAAAAATGGCTACAAACACTCGACATTAACAATACAATACACAAGTCAAAATATTAACCTATTGTTACTGAATTTATTCGCACTTTATCGAATCATCACTGGCGTCACTTGCATTGACCTCTTCGCCAGCAAACAACACCAGCCAAAATGGACGCCTCGAGTAGTGCTGATGCTGCCGGTCGCCGCAAGCGCAAGAGCAGGTTCAGCGACGCGGTCGAGCGCACGGAAGTACCTTCAGCGAATGCTGCGCAGTACACGCCTTCTTCCGCTGCTGCTACTGCGCCACTCGATGCCGTCGCGATCGCAAAAGCTGCAGCCGAGAAGATCGCTCGCGCAATTCCAGGCGGCATCACGCCAGCGCTTCCTGCAGCTGCTAGCAGAGCCACAGGCGACGTCGATGAGCAGATCCGACTCGCGCAAGAAAAGCGTCGGCGCACCGACCAGATCTACCAGTCCGTGCAGCAGCAAATGAGCCACATCCAAGCGCTCTTGCGCAAACCGAGCGATGGTGCGTCCGGCACATCAGCGCCGAGCACATTCATGCCAGCACCGCTGCTGCTCGACGAGCACGGACGCCAAGTCGATGAAGCAGGCAACGTGATTGAAGAGAGCATCCCAACGCCTGTGACAACGCTCAAGCTGAATCGAAGCGGTGCGTCGCGCAGTACGAGCAGTAGTAGTGCAAGTGCCACAACCAAGCAGCCGCAGAACCAGAACCCGTACCTGTCGCACCGGACTGTGGACAAAGAGGACGCAGTCGACGCTGTGGACCCTCGCCTGATGCTCCGCAAGCGAGAGACGTACGTACAGGCGCCATTGACTTGTATGCTGTGTGCTGGTCATGTGTGAGTATGGTACTGACACTCGCTCTTGCTCTACTCTTTGTATGCGTAGACGTGCGGCCAAGAGCTTCCAGTTCGTGACACAAGGGACGTATGTGAAGCAAGGCGAGCAAGTGCGCGCGCGTGAAGCGAAGAAGATGCTCGCAGGCTTCACGTCGGGACGGAACCCGCGCGGGTACCAGAAAGAGGCGATCGTCCCAGTCGACGAAGACGCCGTCGAGACCTCTGGCGACGCTGGCGACAACGCGTCGGAGCCAGCGACTGTGAAAGTCGAGCACTTGGACGTCGACGTGCCGCTGAAGCCTGTGGTGCGGGTCCCAGACGTCGAGTGGTGGGACATTGAGTACCTCCCAAAGGACCAGCGCGCTGCAGTCGACAAGTTTGGGTTTGTCAAGCCCAAGAGCCGCAAGGACCAGCCGAACCTCGTGATCGCGTACACTGCGATGAAGCTCAAGTGGTGTGCGACTATGCACGTGATCGAGCACCCGGCACGCGTGAGCCCGCTCGTGAAGAAAGACGACGAGCCAGTCGTGCTGCCACTCATGCTCACTGCTGCAGTACGTACTATTGTGACTGGGCACGTGTGTAGACCTTGCGAAGGACTGTACGCTGACGTAGTGTGATGCTTTGTTTGCTCGCTCTCTTTGTGTGATGACCACAGGAGCGCAAGAAGATCCGACGCCAGAACCGCGCAGATCGCGAGAAAGAGAAGCAAGACAAGATCGCACTTGGCTTGCTGCCACCACCGGAGCCAAAGGTGAAGCTCTCGAACATGATGCGCGTGCTCGCAGACCAAGCAGTTGCAGACCCGTCTGCGATCGAGCGCAAAGTGCGTGAGCAAGTGGCGCAGCGCGAGAAGAACCACGAAATGCGCAACTTGGCGCGCAAGCTCACGCCGGAGGAGCGTCGCGAGAAGAAGCTGCGCAAGATCAAAGAGGACGCAGCGGGCGACATCCACGTCGCAGTGTTCAAGTACGGATGTTTGGTTGCGCTGTTTTTGTGTGAAGCTGGTGACGTGTGCCAGTAACTAACCAAGAGGTCTTGCCATGTGTGTGTGAATGGATGCAGAGTGCCGGACCTGTCAAACCCGCAGCACCGGTTCAAGGTCGACGTGAACGCGCAGCAGTACCACCTTACTGGCGGCGTGCTCATGTGCACAGAAGGCAACGTGAACCTCGTGGTCGTCGAAGGCGGTCGGAAGGCGATCAAGCACTACTCGCGACTGCTGACGAAGCGCATCAACTGGCTCGGCGACGCAGAGGACTCGGACGACTCGGACTCGGACGACGAGAGCAAGGAGACGAAGGGCAACGGCTGCAGTCTCGTGTGGCAGGGCGTCGTGGCGCGCAAGGCGTTTACGAACTTTCGCTTCCAGGAGTGCCGCACAGCGCCAACAGCGCGTAAAGTGATGGAAGCCAAGGGTGTGGCGCACTACTGGGACCTCGTGGCAAAGTCCACTGAGTGAGTGAGCCCAGCAAGCGAGAGTGAGAGCGAGAGGCACCGTCGGTGGTACTCGCTACACACAGTCAGTCCACCAGCCAGTCGTGTCAAATGCTTGGAGCGCCTTGCAACATCTTGTTATCTACGCCCTCTACGCACATTGCGACGACTACTGGTAGGTGATGTAGCAGCAAGTGCACGAGCAATCTCCGTGCAAACACAGCGTTGGCTCATGCAAGCAATGGATCCTGCCAGTTGCCAGTTGGTGTTGTTTGACCAGACTGTGCTGTCTGGCTAGTGCTCTCTCTGCATTGTCAACACAAGCAAAGCAAACCAGAGCACCAGAGCATGAGGACGAAAAAGAAACCAGATTGTTGTTCACGATCACCCACGTGTTCGCGCGTTGCGATCAGCGACTGAGAGCGAGGACGAGCGCGAGAGCGCTTGGTGTCACGCAGCTCAATGTACATCGAGGCAAGCTCGGTGCGGATCAACGCCTTGGCCAACAGCACGCACTCGACGAATACTGTTTGCCTGTTATGCATACTTGTACGTCCGCTGTCGACGCACACAGAGCGCAAGTCGATCAAGATCAAGAGCTCGCAGACAGCGAGCGCGAGCGCGATCACGACGTTGCACATTGCTCGCTTGCGCCATTGCACATCTGGAAAATGGCTCTTTCGCTGGGTCTCCAGCTTGATCGTGCTACATCAGAGTGCTATTCGGGGCGGAACAGCTCGTAATACAGGGCAAGCGCACCGCTTCGTGTTGCGAAATGCCGGATTCTGAGACAAACGTCGTGGATTCTGACTCTCTTCCGCATCTTTCGTTGCACTCCTGTTGAGGGTCGAGTGTGCGTTAATCCGAGTGAACAGCCGTGTCGTCGTCCTCACTGCAAATACACCACGTGATTGTCAAGAGAGCTCGAGAGAGCTTGAGAGAAGGTGATGATTCAAAAATGCAGTTCAACTGAACGCTCCCAGGCGATGTTGATACGAATCCATCGAGAGAGCTTGAGCAAGTGTGCTGGGCAACAACAACCACAACAACCTCGAACCACATGTGTTCGTGCGATGAGGATAAGGTGTGTGTGTCGAGCTGCCATTGTGTGCGGCTGGCACGTCGTCCTGCTGTCTGCCACTTGTCCACATGGTCGCCGATAAGTGCAGAGCGCCATCCTCGCACCAGAAAGCGAGCGAGCTCAGTGTCGAGGGCGTGTGCGTGTGTGTTGCGATCGCAGTCAGCCCCGATCAATACTCTCTGCTGTCTGCAACTCGTAGTCTGCCGCACTCTCGCGCTCCATCGCTCGCTCGATCGCCCACTCTCCAGGACGCTCCATTCCCAAAATTTGCAGCGCAGCAGCAGCAGCAAGTGAGCAAAGGAGCTCGGAGCGTCGTCTCTACGCCTCTAACCACACCGGCGAGCACGTGCATCTGCGGTCGTGCGAGAGCACTCGTTCGAGTCACCAGACAGCAGACAGCGGATTTCCTCGCGTGCGTCCAGTAGCGCTCGATTGTCTCGGCGTCAGCGTGACTCGCAACGCGTGAAAGAGCTAGAGCGAGCCAGCGAGCAAGTGGTCATCGGGCATAAAAGGGAGCACAACAGCAGCAACCAGCCGAGCTGAGCCGAGCGTCGTGGACGACCAGCGACGCGAGCACCGACACCCAGTTCGCTCGGTCAGTTTGACGCACTCTCGCTCTTTGGCGCGCGCGATCACCAGCAGCAGCACAGCTCACCTGCTCACTAGCTCACTAGCGCATCGGCCAGCCCGACTCGCTTCTTCTCGTCGCTGCGCCGCGTTCTGCAAGTCGCAGCAGCTCCTCACTGTCGCCGCATAGCGCAGCAGTAGCAGCAGATCCCAATTTCGTTGTCAACAAGCAGTGCGCAGCACCCGCAGGACTCAAGATCGCAATGAAGACCGAGTACGGCGCTGCAGGTCTCCCGCTCACCATGGCGATACTGCCCGAGCTCTCGGTCGGCGCGACGTTCGTGCCGCCACCGCCACCACCGGCGCCGCCAGCCGAGCTCTCGGACCTGCCACCTTCGACACTGAATCCAAACGCGCCGTGCCACGGCAGCCCCGGACGCATGCAAGTGCTCGCAAACGGCGACATCATTGACTGCGGTCGCTTGCCGCAGACTGCGCGCAACAACTTGTACAAGACCGAGCTGTGCAAGCACTTTATGGACACTGGCGCGTGCCGCTACGGCAGCAAATGCCAGTTCGCGCACGGCGAGCACGAGCTCCGCGGCGTGCTGCGCCACCCCAAGTACAAGACGACGCGGTGCAAGGCGTTCGTGTCGACCGGCAAGTGCATGTACGGGAACCGCTGCCGCTTCATTCATGGCGACAACCCGGAGGACGACTCGTTCTCGTCGACTGGGAGCGAGTCAGACGACCAGGACTCGCCGCTCAAGGACCTCATGGTGAACCCGTACGTCCACGGCACGGAGCTCGTGGACTTGCGCATTCCGTTCAGCGGTCTCAAGCAAGTGACGCTCACGCCACTGACGTCTACTGGGAGATCGAATGCGTCGCCGGCTGCTCCGATCGATCCGTTCCTGTTCCGCGACCCGTTTGCAGTCCTAGACCTCCACGCGAGTCCGTCGAAGCCGCTCGACGCCATGTCGCCGTCGGTCGAGTCGGCGAGCGCGCGGTTCTCGCGTCTATCTATTTTCCAGCGCATCTGCCGCGAAGACGCCTAAGCGCAGGTCTAGCGCCCTGCGTCTCCAGGTCGACGACCGCGTCCACGTTCCAGGAGGAACAACCTCTCGCAACTCGCTCGACGACCAAGCTGTCTGGAGTCGCTTGTCGAGCCTCTACACAAGACCCAAGCTGCCTCTGACGATGATTTATCACACACACACACTACCGCCCACACAAGGCGCGCGCACTCGCTGCTGCGCGCTTGTAATATAATGTATCTTACGGAGATGAACGAACGCACACACGCGCCTCCATCCACCCAGTCTCTCTCTATCTGTCACTCGCCTCGCACTCTTCCTCTCCCAAAGTACACACTTGCGTCCTCATTCCCATCCGACTCCTTGTCACGCGCTTCAAAAG
>JAASFL010000266.1:0-24878 GCA_023333735.1 Globisporangium takayamanum
AAAATGCAGTCCTGGTTCCTGCTGCTGTCTGCTCCTGATGTCTTGCTACTCCTAAATCACCCGAAGGGCTCCTAGAGGTTTTATGGATAAAACCTCGAACATGCAGATATAAACCTACTTCTGAATATAAAACCTTGGCTACACTTGAGGTTCAACCCATCGACCTTGAACTTGAAGTCTGGTAGGAAAAATCCTCGTGATGTGATTGGCTCGCGCCTCTCGCTTGAACCTGGGTGTCGCGTCGAGCCGCGTCACCAGTTCATTTCCCAAAGAGCAGGAACCAACATTCCGCACATGATTGCGCCCAGTGGTGATTACTCCGTATTCACCCACTGCCTTGTGCCGGAATGGTCCATGACATCATCGAATGATGTCACCTGGGTATCGACAGTAGTACCGGTACGGTTCGGTAATTGTCACCCATGAGGTACTGAAGATGGTGTGTCCCACACAACCGTGTCTCCATGTAACGGCCAGGTTAGACCCGTTACACTATCCGTACGCATTCACTCGATATGCACACGCACGCCGACTCTCACATACATAGTCGCTTGCGCGATCACTTGCAAGCTCATCAGTACTCACGAGCACTCCTATGTTCTGCTTGCTTGATCGGACTTGCGGTTCTCGCTTGCTTGACGCTGCACGCTCGCTCTCTCGACTCGATGCTGCTCTCTCGCCCTGTTTATTGTGAAAGCGAGAGGGAGAAAGACGAGAGTTGGTGTGGCACAGATTCCCACGTCGTTATGTGGCAATCTGTGCCACACCAACTATAACGATTGTGAGTGCGTGCTGGATAGTACTGGAATTCTGGATATTTTGTGTGGATTATTAGTATCTAATTGTAGAAACATATATTTCCTGCAGCTTTTCAAATTGATACAAATAACTGGTTTTATGGCAAGTGAAAGAAGCAGTTTTCATATCTCGGTTACGCAGTAGCGTAACCGTATTTTTTGAACCGAAAAAATTGGTTCACAGTTGTGATTATCAAAAAGGACTTTTCGACTGACAGCACTCGATCTCGTCGCCTAGCGACAACAGCGCGATGACTGGCACAGACTATCTCGATGGAATCGAGAGTCCTCAACCCATGGCCGAGACGCGCAACACAAAGCGCTCATCCATGCGCTGGTACTGACGCTTTCGTCGGTAAACACTACAAGCTCAGCGTGCGACGCTACCTCTGTCGTCGTCAAGCATGGTCATGCTCTGGATCAAGCGGAGCTGTTGCAAATGCATCGTCGCTGCTTGAAAATCTGATAGTGACGAAATACAGGTCGCTCTTGCTCAACAATTGCGAGGCATACCAAACGCACCACGTGTTCAGCAAGCAAGGCGGAGTGATCGAGCAAGACAAGCAAGCGACGTGATCATGGCGAACATGCCGTGGCTCGCGAAGCTGCGCAGCATGGACGCGTACCCTAAGACGATCGAGGAGTTCAAAGTGCGCACGATGCAGGGCGGAGTGTGTGCGTAGCCTCTGTACTTGCTGCTGCTGCTGCGGACTGAGTCGTGTAGACGCTATCTAGCACGGCTGCCACTTGGCCACTCGTACTGACAGCGCGAGGCGTGGTGTCGCGCGTGTGTGTGCGCACAGTCTCGCTGCTGGCGTTTCTCTTCATCTCGCTTCTGCTCGTGTCCGAAGTGCGCTACTACTTTACAGTGGTGCGTACCACGCTGATGACTCGTGTCCTGTCGGGTCGCGCACACTGCCTGCTCACTTGTGCCTCGCTCACACACACTCGCTCTCGCAGGACACGGTGGACAAGATGATGGTCGACGGCCGGCGCAACCACCTCGTGCCGATCAACTTTCACATCGAGTTCCCTCGGTACGCTCCTGCAAGTGTGTGATAGATGGTGTGGCACTCAGCGTCTTCTCACACCGAGTCGGTCGCTTACGCGTGCGCAGGATGCCATGTGCGATCGTCGCGGTCGAGTCGTCCGACATGTCGGGCGCTGTGCAGATCGACATTGTGCACGACATCGAGAAGGTCGCGATCGACTTGAGTGGGAACGTGCTCAAGGCGTCGATGGTCGAGACGGTGCGTCCAGCCGAGCGTCTCGTCGGTCGAGCAACTCATTCGCTCAGCCACTGCTGACGCTGACGCGCTTGCTGTGTGCAGATGGGCGGCGCACTGACGAACCACACGGACCTGCACGAGACGAGCGAGCGGTGCGTGCGCAGAGTGTGTGTGTGATGACGGACGGACAGACAGACGCTCACATTCGACTCTCTCTGTCTCGTGCGAGCAGACCCGCGTGTGGAAGCTGCTACAGCGCTGGGAGCGACGGACAGGTACGACTAGACGTCGTGTCTGGCACTGTCTCGCTCTCTTGGCACTCACGTGCGCCCGCCTGTTCTTCCGATGCGACTGCTTCTCTCTCTCTCTCTCATCACAGTGCTGCAACACGTGCGACGACGTGAAAGCTGCGTACGCGAGCAAGAACTGGCAGATGCCGAGTCTCCACACAGTCGCACAGGTCCGTTCCAGCACGTGCTTGGCTGCTGTTGGATCAGTGCTTCTCTCTCACACACACACTAACACACTTGACGTGCGACGGCAGTGCCAAGAAGCCGAGATCGAGACGATCCTGCGCGGCGAAGTGCGCGAAGGCTGCCGCATCAAGGGCTCGCTGCTCGTGTCCAAGGTCTGTCCATGCTTCAGTCTCTCTATCTCTCTATCCCTTGCCGTGACGGAGCACTGAAGCCACGAATCGCTGCTCTGTGTGCGTCGCAGGTGGCTGGGAAAGTGTACTTTGCGCCGTCCAAGTACTTTCGCAACGGCTACCTCTCGCCGAAAGACCTCGTCGACGCCACGTTCAAGGTCTTTGACACGTCGCACACGATCCTCGCACTCGCGTTTGGCGAGCCGTTCCCTGTACGTCCGGCGATCGATCTCTTGCTCGCTCGCTCGTTTGCTCGTGACTCACGCCAGTCGCAATGGTCATCCATCCTATCTGTCAACACACACTTACGCAGGAAATGACGAACCCGCTCGACAGACGCCAGAAGCTGCTGCAGAACAACGCGCGCGGCTCGTTCCAGTACTTTCTCAAGGTAGCACAGGCGCCGCTGAAAGACAGCTCCTCCCACGTATCTAGGATGCTGGACTGCGTCCACTCGTACTCGTCACTGACTGCGCTCTCTCTCTCTTGATCTCTGCCTGTTAGGTCGTGCCGACCGAGTACGACTTCCTCTCGGGCAAGAACATCGTGACGAACCAGTTCTCGGCCACGGAGCACTTCCGCGAACTCTCGCCCACGAGCGAGAAAGGACTCCCGAGTACGCTCTTCCACGTGCTACGCTCTCGTCACTGGTGTCTGTAAGCAAGACTCACGCACGTGTCTCTGGTCCTTCTATCTGTCTGTCTTGTGCGTGTGCAGTGGTGTCGTTTGCGTACACGTTCTCGCCCATTATGTTCCGCATCGAAGAGTTCCGCAAAGGCTTGCTCCAGTTCCTCACGAGCGTCTGCGCGATCGTCGGTGGCGTCTTCACTGTACGTGCGTGTGTGGTGGATGAGCGAGTGTGAGCATGAGCATCTAGTCTGACGACGCACTACGCGACTTCGTATGCGTGGGTGTTGTGTGCAGATCATGGGCATTATGGACTCACTCGCGTTCGCAGTGCTCAACAAGGCGTCGCGCGCGCCGCTGTCGATGTAAACGATACGAGCACTTGCTTGAGGGTACACCGTGCACATCGATAGTGTAGAGAAGCAGCCGCTTGGACATGCGAGCGCATGTCGAGAAGCAGCAACACGAACGAGTGCGTGTTCCATTGGTGTCCCCTACTTTCTTCACTATCACTATATGCTTATTGGACTTGTACATACTTGAACCAAGTATGAATAGTAGCGCGAAGTTGAAGTTGGCCGTCAAAATACCTCTTTTGTTCAGCATATTATTTCCATGTCAAATGCTTACTCGTTTTTTTGCGATGTTTTGGTTCACAAAAGAGTATCTGAATCACAGTCATTTATGCAGTAGGTTATAGACTCTTTTTGTACATTGCTGGAAATAGACTCCAAACGACACAAGACGCAGCAGCGGACGGCTGACGTCAAGACACGAAGGTCGCAGTGCACAGCAGCAGCAGCAGCAGCGAGCTCTTGCTCACTACGTCAGCAGCAAGACCATGATGAGCTCACGCGTGTTAGCGTCCGAGGGACAGTCACCGGCGCCGCCATTGCCGCCCGAGCTCTGGAACTTTGGCGTGATCGTCATCATCTGCGGACTCGTCGGCTGGCTCATGCGGCTCACGCAGCACTTCCTCACATTCGTCGACGTGCGCTTTGCAGTTCACTCGAACGCGGTGCGTGCTTACAGTATCGACTGCTGCTGCGTCGTTGCCTTTGTTGCCACTGCGCTCACTCGCCTCTCGCTTCCTCCAGGTCCTGCATCTCAAAGACTTGGGTCCGAGGTTCGTTTCACACATACGCGTCACTGCCACGCTCACGAGTCTTGCTCTCACTGGCACGAGTCCTCACGAGTCGCTCGTGTCTTCTTCCGCTCTTCTCTCTCTCTTCGTAAGCTTGTCAGTGCTAGAGAACGCTACAATGTGGCACTTTCAGCAGCTCTCGCGCACAAAGCTCGACGTCACATCGAGCAAGATGGCAAGCGTGCGCATTCCGTCCGAGGTCGTACCAGCGTCTCTCGCAGTCTCACGAGCGCCTATGAGTGACACTTCTGGCACTGCTAGGCCAAGCGACTCGCCAATGCGAATGCACCTTTCGTTCAAAGTCTGTGCGAGCGCCAAGTGCGTCGTGCAGGTGCTCTGGGGCGTCAAGACCGACGCGCTGCTGGAGCACTCGCACCACCTTTCGTCTGCGTCGTCGCTCTTGAGTCCGCGCTCGCCGTCGCTGCGAGACCACATCCCAGTGCTGCGACGGCTCTCTTCGCAGCAAAAGAGCATGCGACAGCGCGCAGCCGACCTCCCGATGTTCCTATCGCGGCTGCGTCGGCAGAACCGGTGCCACCGTCTCCACGACGACAGAGTTGACGAGAGTGATTCCACTGGCGAGCGCGGACGAGGCGACTCGTCGCTCGCAGGCTTTCCGCTCGAGCACATGGTCGGCGAAGCGAGCTTCCAGTCGGCGTCTCCATGCACAAGGTCAGTCTGTTCTGCCAGCAGTCGACTCTCTTGCGCTCTCGACTAACAAGCGCTCGATGATCTATCTGTTAGGTTTGACTCACGGGGCGAGCATGAGTTCGTCGCCGAGATGCCTCAAAACAGCACCGCAGGTCCAGTAGAAGAGATCCGATCGCTGCTGGACGAAGTCGAGAGCGACATCCCGACAAACGCAGTGCGTCCAGCACCTGCTTTGCCTGGCGCGTCACTCGAGTCAGAGTCGCGGTACAGCGCAGTCGTGCTCGTTGGCGCGCTTGACTACTTTGACGACTCGTCGTCGCTTGGCTCAAAGCACGTGGCACGAGATGACAGCGACGTGGTCTGTCAGTGCATCGCCATCGACTTCCTCCCGACGCCCACGCGCCTCGAGAAGGTCAGTCTAGTGATCGTGAAGCGCTTCACAGTCACGCTCGCAGGTGCGTACGTGCAGCAAGAGATCTTTGGCCGCGGCAACGCGTCAGACGAGTGCGTGATCTGCCTCGAAGGCGAGCTCACGGCAGTGCTCCTGCCTTGTCGCCACCTCTGCGTCTGCCGTGCGTGTCTGCGCGAGATCGACCGGTGTCCGATCTGCCGCGCCAAGTTCTCGACGTACGCGTGCTTTGCAGAGGAGAGCGTCGCAGTGCGCGGCGGGGACAGCGACAGCAAGTCCACGAGTGTGGAGCTCAAGATCGTGTGACGAGGACGACGTCAGAGCGAGCGACCCACAGGAAGCGCCAGCGAGGTGATGCAAATGCGATGCTCATACATTAGTTGGAAGGGAGGGAGGAACGAGGTCATCGCGTCTGTGAGTAGGACACGAGGACGCCACTGGGGCCGCACCAGTCACGAGGAAACCCACTTCCTACTTCTTTGCTGGCTCAAACTTCTTGAGCTCGCCGTTGGTCCACTCCTTCACGCCCGCTGCGCCGCTCTCATAATCGGCGACCATGCCCTTTGCGACGGCGGCAGTCGTGATCTGCGACCATGTACGACGCACAACAGATGCGTGAGTCTGTCTATCGCCACACTCACAGAAACACAAGCACAAGAGCACACGTACGCTTGGGAGAATGTACGACCCCACGACCTCGACTGTGCGCATGAGCTCGCCGCGGTTGAGCAGACCCGGCCGGAAGAACGACGTGCGCGCAAAGCCGAGGCCTTTGACGTTCTCTTCGGCCTCGCCCTTGGTCTGCGGGTACAGGAACCAACTGTTCTTGTTCGCACCCTGTTGACCACGCAGTCACACACATGCATGCGCCGCTTGGATAAGCGTCTGATCGCCTAATAGGACAAGAAGCAGCAGCAGTCGTAGCAAGCAGGACGTACGACGGACGTCACAAGCCCAAAGTACGGCACGTTCGCAGTCTTCGCCACCTGCGCAAACTGCGTCGTGTACTCGAGGTCGACTGCACGCGTCTTTAGTCAGCGCAGTGCACCACATCCAATAGAGAGAGAGAGCTGCACTATGTACCTTTGCGGAACGCCTCGGCTGAGCCAGCAGCTGGATCAGTAGCAGCAACGAGATGTGTGAGTCATGCGCAGCACTTTGAATGCATGAACCGCTCAAGTGCCGCAGTGTCCAGACAAACCTTTGCGCGTCGTGCCGAGACACGAGAATGCAGCGTCGACTTTCTCCTCTGGCTTGATCACGACGTGCGGTGACGAGCCGAGCTGCTCAAAGTCTACGGCGCGGACTTCGAGCTTGTTCTGCGCCTGTGCGACGTCGAGCGCTGGGAACGTCGTGCTCCACGACGACTCGGGCACCTCGCGCCGCGCGAGCGCAATGACTTTCGCGCACTTGGCAGACGCCACGAGCTCAGCGACGAGGTCGCGGCCAACTGCGCCAGTTGATCCGATCACGAGCGCAACGTACGACATGGTGTAGTGATGAGCCTTGATGTGCTTGATGCCAAGCTTTTTGAGTTGTGAGTCCATGTGCGCTGTCGTTTCGAGCGAAATTCTAATGTCAAGCCTACAAAGCGTTACTAGATTCGAATGATTGCGAAATGGGCTATGAATCGAATTAAGCGAATGTTGTGACGTAATCTTGTGTTCGCCACATCAATGTAGTGTGTCCACACTGCCGAGATACAAACCTCTTGCTTTTTGTATATGAGCACTTTATTCAATAATTTTATTTTGATGTTTGTATGTACAACTCATGTCTGGGTTTCATGATTTTTCGACATTCCTTCGATATTTGAAGCAATAAACGCAATATTTAGTAAATCATCAGGAAGCGCATCTGCCAAGAACGCCGATCCTGTCGTCGTCGTCGTCGTACAAGCGCTGCGTGTGTGTGTGTGTGTGCTCTTTCTCCAGCGCTGGCTCCTGTACGACGTCTTTGTGTGCACACGAGTGTGTGTGTGGCCTTCAGCAATGAGCGCAGATGAAGATGTCGACTACGGCGCACTCTCGTTCGCGCAGATGAGCGAGATGTACATGGTCGCAGGCGTCGTCGGCGTGCTCGTCGATCTGCTCGTGCTGCTCTCGTACTTCTTCGTGCCGAACATCAAAGCGCAGCACCCAGCTGCGAACGTCGTGATCTGGCAGGTCGCGTGCGGACTCATGCTCTCGCTCGGCTTGATCGTCGCCTACGTCGCCGAGGGTGTGGTGCGTCCGACCTGCTCTGTCTTGCGCATGTGTTGGTGCAAATGCCACGACTGTAGGCTCTTATCCTGACGCTCACGCTTGTGCATCACGTGCATTGTGCTGCAGCACGACGACTGCGCTGTCATGGCGTCATTCAACCAGGTACGTACGACCAGCGCCAGAATGGATGATCCGGTAGGACCGACCTACACGTCTAACACACACGATGCGTCAGTTCTTTCTGTTTGCGAGCGCTGCGTGGTACCTCATGCTCTCGCTCGACCTCTTCGTGGCGCTCGTGAACCCGTGGATGGGCTACAACTGCAAGTCCTGGACGTACCACACCATGTACGTCGTCTATTCGTCCAGACAGATCGCCTCAGAGTCCTATGGACATCGCGGCACTAACGATCACGTTCGTACGATGCAGTGTCTGGAGCTTTAGCGGCGTCTCGGCGTTTGTCGTGTACCAGCGCCAGCTCTACGGCGTCTCGGCCATGAACCTCTGCTGGCTCGCGCGCACGCCGCGTGCCACGAGCGTGAACAAAGCGAACTGGGTCTTCCTCTACGGCGAAGTCATTGGGATCTTTGCGCTCTCGCTCAGCGTTCTGCTCTTTGCGAGCTTCCGCTTCGTGCGCCGCCAGTTGGACGTGACGTACCGCGCAAAGCGGCGCAACTTGCTCCAGTACTATCGCTACTTGCTCATCTACGGCGGTTACTGGGCTGCGTGCGGCGGGCTCTACTACGCGAGCTACCTCCAGCGCTTCACTGGCGCCATGGCGCAGCGCGTCGACGCAGCGTTCGTCGCCGTGTTTGGGTCGTACCCTGTGCTGCTGCTCGTCGTGTGGGTCCTCAACACCGAGCTGTACCAGAACCGGTCGAGCGAGAACGCGCTGCCAAAAGCTGCGCGGAGCTCCATGCGCGGCAGTGGCGACGCGGGAGGGAGCACGGAGCACTTTAGCGCTGCGCTCCGGAAAGACCTCATGCGGTACACGACCGCCGGGATCTGTTGCAGCATCCACGAGACGCCGCCGCTCTCTGCCGGTGCGTTCGACAGTCTCAAGTCGCCATTGCTCAGTCGCTCGCGCACAAACTCGATCGACCGCAGCGCCATGGCGTCGCTCTCACTCCTGCACATGGACGAGCACGAGTCGTCTGGCTTGTACAACGAGAAGAAGCGCCTCGCCACGACCGTCTACAACAACGAGTACCGCTACTACGAGAAGCTCGGGTTCACCGACTACGCGCCCAAGATCTTCCAGAACATCCGCGCCGTGTGCGGCATTGACAACGACATGTACGAGCAGTCGTTCGCCGACACGCTGCTCGAGCGCGCGTCTGAGGGCAAGTCCGGCATGCTCTTCTACTTTACGAGCGACCGCAAGTACCTCGTCAAGACCATGACCAAGTGGGAGCACTCATTCCTCCTGAACGTCTTGCCGCTCTACCACCAGTACATCCTCAAGCAGCCCAACTCGCTGCTCTGCCGCTTCATTGGCTGCCACTCGATGCAGCTCCCCGTTGGCTGGAACAAGATGTTCTTTGTCGTGATGGAGAACGTCTTCCCTGACGGCCCAGTCGACGAGCGCTACGACCTCAAAGGCATCTTCCACCAGTCGAACCTACGGCAGCACGAAGAGCGCGCGCCAACGCCGCGCTGGAGCCACCAGCGACCGCCGACGCAGCCGTCGTCGCACCACGCGTTTGTCGACAGCGGCAGCGAGAGCAGCGACAGCGACGCCGAGACCAAGCAGCAGCAGCAAGCGCCGTCGTCGTTCACTGCAGCATTAGCAGCGGAGCTCCGGTACTTGAGCACAACTACGGCGACGACAAACCCGAGCAGCTACAGCATGAGCGTGGAGAGCCAGCCGCTGCTGCTGCGACGCGGCAGTTCGCGCAGCTCGCTGCGCCACGACACGGACTTTGTCTCGCGCCGCGCGTCGCTCCGCGTGAACTCGACCACGCGCGCGAACCTCTTGGCGCAAGTCACGAGCGACTGCGGCTTCCTCCAGGAGCTCGGGATCATGGACTACAGCTGCTTGCTCGGCATCCGGCACTTCCACGCGCCACTCGACGCGTTCTCGCTCGACACATTAGCGCACAACGCTGTTGTGTCGGAGGACCAGAAGACGGTCTACTACCTCGGCTTTGTCGACATCCTTCAGCACTACAACTTTGGCTGGAAGGTCCAGAACTGCCTCCTCTCGGTCGTGCTCGACCGCCGGAGCATCACGGCGCTCCCGCCGGCCGAGTACGCACTGCGGTTCCTCACTTTCATCCACGAGTACCTCTTGCGCGACCCAGACGCTGCGAACAAGCGGTCATACGGCAGCATCGGGTGCTCACCGCCGCTTTCGCTCACGATCGACCGCGAGCTCACGCTCGAGTGACGACATCGCGACATGATAGTGAGGATAGTGAGTCTGTCTCGAGAGCAAAGCGTTGTAACTGTTGTCCTACTATCCTTGTGTCGTCTCGGTGGTGGTGAGTCTTGAGATGACCGCCGCGTAAGCATGATGGAGCCGGACGAGCTCGAGCAGACGCTCCGTGAGCTCTGCTGCGACCTGCTTGCGGACGACACCCGCTGTAGCCGACGCTGACTCGATCCTCCACTCGCTCGCAGCGCTTGCGCGGAGGTTTCCCGTCGCCCAGCGCAGACTTGGTCGCTTGCTCGCTGCAACCGAGTCGCACAAGTCAACGAGAGCAGCTGCACGACGACGCAGCGATGCAGAGCATCTAGCGCCAACAAAGCTCGCGGTGCTTGCGACGCGCTTTCTGTACCGACGCGAGACGGCGCGTGGCGCAATGGCTCTGCTCGCAGCACTCGCGAGCGAGAACTCGACCAACCAGCAGCGCATCGTACACAGCGTCGCTGGTGTCGTCATTGAGACGAGTACTGCAGCAATGAACGACACACACGACCCAGTGCGCACGACGGTCTTTGCTGCTGGTAAGATCAAGAAGACGACCAAGCGGCGGCGAGATACTCCGCTGCGGCTCTTTGCTCTCACTGTACCTGACAGTGTCAAGAGCAAGTTTCGAAGGTGGCGACGACGGCAGCAGCAGCTGCAGCACCATCGGATCCCAAGTGGCGTCGCTCCCGAGCAAGGCGGTGTGCCGCGACCGTGTCACTGCAACGACTGTCTCGGACGCGAGCAGTTCCTACCAACGTGGCAGCTCCACTTCCAGGACCTCGGTCGCTGGGCCATCGATCCAGATGACCGTGATTGTCGTAGTGCGCTCACAGCGCAGACGTCGTCGCTCTCGACTCGTGCGTTCTTCCAGGTCTTTCTCCAGGACTTTTGCATCTGCACACACGATCCAGTCGCACACGACAACGACGACAGCGACGCATTGCCAGTCGCACCCGAAGCAGAGGCGACCAAGCGCACCAGCACATTGTTCTACTTTGTGCGCCATGACGCCAGTGCACCAGCGCCAGCGTTTGATCCGCTGCAGCACATCAGCGCACTCGAGCTCGCATCAGACGTCGACGTACCAGACACGACCCAGCCACGTGGTAGCACTGTAGACAGGAGCCTCCATAGCACAGAGGCGAGTGTTTCAGACGGCCACAACGCAAGTTCCAAGTACGAAGCCATCGAGCGCGTGCTGCTGTTTGAAGGACGTGCGGCGATCGCCAAGTGTGCGCATCGCAGCACTGATGCGCGATGTCGAGACGCCAGACGTGAGGCACAAACATGCGGTGAACGCATCGCTCGCTTTGTTCGTTTGATCGACACAGCAGACAGCACTGACTGTGTGTCTGTGCGTAGCATCACCACTGCGCTTCTCATGGACGAGTCTGACGAGAGAGCTCAGCTCTTCCCACTTGATCGCCACGTCCTCGTAGCGGTCTTGAGCTTCCTCGACAGTGACGACACTGTCTCGATTGCAACGCTGTGCAGCATACTGAGAAGGCATCCACCCGAAGTCGGTCGGTCAGCGAGCGATGAGCCAGAAGCAAGCACGTTGGATGAATGCGATGACAACGGTAGCGCCAATCTGACGACTCATGATGAGCACGCGCCTCGAGACGTCAGCGTCCAGATCCTCGCGAGCGTCACGACTCAGGAGCTGCTCGTTCGCTGCTCGTACGAAGAGTGTGAAGTCGACTCGGATCGCACGCGAGTCACCGTCTTCTCTGCAGCGATTCCAAACGAACGACTCAAGGCGCGAAGCAGCAGCGATGAGACACCAGTCGATCCACTCGCGCTGCTCTGCATCAGTGACGACGACCTGCACGCGATGCTCACGCGCTGTTGCGTGTGCGAGTGCGCTTCGCGTTCACTTGAGACAGAGACTGAAACAGCGGAGGAGCTGCTCTATCTCCATCGCCACGACTCTGAGGACGATGCTGGCAATGCGAGTGACGGCGATGAACAAGATGCATGCGACGCAGCGCAAAGTCCGCAGCAGTCGCCAACCGACAAGACAGCTCTGACCAAGACCCACTCCGTCCCAGGACTCTCTAACGATCTTACTGCAGCACTCGCCAAGCTCCACACACTGGTCGAGACTGCACGCGCATCCAGCAGCAGCACATCGAAGAGCAGTGCGTTCACGACCAAGTTCCACGCGACGCTCGCATCCCTCATCACGCGCTGCAACGCGCGCGTCACAGATCTCGCAAGCAACAGCACGGTCGGCGTCCCAGAAGCGCATCGTCGAGCCGGCATGGAGCGCTGCCGCAGCTGTCGAGACGTGCTCATTGAACTTGGGAAGCGCGTACGTCTTGCGCTCGAGCCATCAGCTTCGGCGTCAACAGCAACGCAAGTGACTGGCAAGACCGACGGCGTCCTCAGTGCTGACGTGCTCGATCGCATCGCAAAGCTCGTGCACAAGACGGTCGCTCGCGCCGAGATGCTGAGCGCGAGCGTCCACGCGTGGGAGACGCCAGACGACAGAGTCGACAAGCTCCAACTGAGTCGCCGCGTCTGGGCAAGTGGCTTCCCCGATCCTGAGTTCTATCGTGAGCGCGACGCACAGACGCGTATGAACCAGATGACGCAGCGCCAGCTCACGCGCTTGCTCGTGCAAAAGCAGCAGCAGCGCAAGCTCACGACGTGAGGCGAGCTGTGTCCATGAGCTGCGGCTGTCGGACAAGCGAGCGAGAGAAAGCGAGAGCGAGCGACTTCTGGACCAAGACAGTTCACATTTGCTTCTTCGTCCAGTCGCCAAACATGAGCTGATAGTCTTCCACTTGGCGCTGCAGAGGACCACGTACATAGAGAGCGAGAGAGAGCGATAGATGGATGAGCAGTCGGGACTACGACTCGCACGTACACAGAGAGAGAACGAGGACGGACCTTGAGCTGGTTGTTCTCTTCGAGTAGCCGCAGATACGCTTCGGCTTGACTGTCAGTCTGGCGCTTAAGTGCTCTAGACATTCGTACGAACAGATAGGTCCATTGGACGTCAGCATAGGGCAAAGACAGTGGCAGTCGAAGCGAGAAGCCCAAGAGACGCACTCGAGCTCGACGTCGCGCTGCTGCGCTTCGCCCAGTGCGCCTTTGAGGCAGATCTCGAGGCCGCGCGCATATGCGTCAGCGGCTTTGCGGTAGCTCTGCTGCGCGTACAGCGCTTTGCCCTTGCGCGAGTACGTCTTGGCCCACGTCGGGTCGAGTGCAATCGCCGCGTCTGCGTCTCGCAGCGCGTCGTCATAACGTCCGAGCGCACAGTACGCTGCCTATCAAACCACGACCGTACTGTCAGAGCAGCAAGGAGGTCCATACACACAGAGCATACACACATGCTTCTCGTACTGAGCGGTTGCTGAAGAGCGTCGCAGTGGGCTCGGCGTCAATCCCAAGGGAGTACTCGCTCACTGCGGCGGCGTACTCGCGGCGCTTGAAGAGCGCATTGCCGCGCGCTTTGAACGTCGAGTCGTCCTCTTGCGCAGGCGCACTGCGGCCTTGTGCAGTCGACGCCGAGAGCTTTGCGTCGAGCTTCGCAGCGTCAGCCGCCGCGCTGCGACCAAAGAGCCACTCCATGCTCATGCACGTCGAGCGTGATGTCGAAGGTAGCAATCTGATCTAATAACGCTGGAAAACAAACACTTGAATTGAGTATGCTGTGATTATGTATGAAATTGATTACGTTTTGGTGGTCCACATCACAGATGTCGCTACCATCATTCTGACTTGCTCAAGCAACATGTGAATCAAGCAGCTCGACTCGTTCGCTCGCATTCGCGTCGCTTCCTGCTGCTGCTCACTGCGCGTCGTGCGCGTCGAGAGCTCTTCGCGCGACTGCAGTCGACGCATAGCAGCAATGATGACGTTTGCACGTCGTGCTGGCAAGGCGCTCGCGCTCTCTGGCGCCGTCGCTGGCTCGCTCTACGCTTACGACCATGCAAACGCGTACGTCCACTGTCACGCTCGTGCATGTGTGCTATCGCTGCCTGCACTGTGCGCTCACTTGCGATTATATGTGACGTGATAGCAACATCCTGTCGCGCTCAGCACGCGTAGCTGTCGCAGGCGTCGAGAGCGTACTCGACTACCGCAAGCACCTCAAAGGCGTGCCGCGCGACTCGCCCGAGTACCGTCCAGCGCTCCAGGCACTCAACTTGCGCAACGCGGAGCGCATCCTGCACCTCTGCCTCGCAAACGGCGGAATCTACACCAAGTTTGGGCAGCAGCTCTCGACGCTCAACCATGGCTTGCCGCGCGAGATCACCGAGACGCTCGCTGCGCTGCAGGACCGCGCACGGCCCGTGAGCTTTGCAGAAGCAATGAAGACGATCGAGAGCGACTTGGGCGCGCCGTGGCACGAGCTCTTTGCTTCGTTTGACGAGACGCCGATTGCGTCTGCGTCGCTCGCACAGGTGCACCGCGCAGTCGACACGGACGGCCGCACAGTCGCAGTCAAAGTGCAGTACCCGCACTTGGCAGCGCAGATGCGCGCCGACTTGCGCGTGATGAAGCTCGCAGCGCGCGTGACTGAGTTCTACTTCCCAGACGTCCAGGTCCAGTGGCTCTTCCCCGAGTTTGAGACTGCGCTCCACGCCGAGCTCGACTTTGAGAACGAGAAGCGCAATAGCCGCCGCATCGCGTCGCTCCTTGCGCACAACGCTAGTGTGCACGTCCCTCAAGTCTATGACGCCTTGAGCTCGCGCCGCGTCCTCACGATGGAGTTCATCGACGCACCAAAGATCTCGCAGGTCGATGCGATCGCAGCGCTTGGGCTCGCGCCAGCGCACGTCGCGCGCGTGCTCTGCGAGGTCTTTGGCGAAATGGTCTTTGTTCACGGCTTCGTGCACTGCGATCCGCACGCCGGCAACATCTTTGTGCGGCCGAATCCGGACCCGAACGCCCGCGAGCGCGAGCAGCTCGTGCTCTTGGACCACGGACTCTACCGCGAACTCGACGACGGCTTTCGCAAGACGTACTGCGACCTCTGGCGCGCGATGCTCTTGCGCGACGCGGCGCTGCTCGACGACTGCGGCGCGCGCTTGAACGTCGGTGCGTTCGCCAAGTACTTGCCGCTGCTCTTCACGTTCCGGACGCTCAAGAGCGCGAGTCCGCTCGCGACGTCGATGACCGAAGCCGAGCGCCAGGAGCTCGTGGAAGACCTCAAGACGCTCCAGTTCTCCAACGTACGTCCGTCCCACATGAGCTGTTGAGCCACTAGTGGCGCTGAGAGTGAGCTGCGAGAGCAGAGGACAGTGTCCTAGGCACTTGGCACTGACAGACAACGCCCGGGCTTGCGTGATGTGTGGACGCGCAGGTGACAGACTTTCTCGAGCAACTGCCGCGCGACATGCTCTTCGTCTTCCGCACGAACAACATGATCCGCGCGCTGAACAAAGACCTCGGCGGCTCGTCTCGGTGCGTCCTCGCGGCTGCTTGCTTCAAAAGAGCTCGGTGCACAGACTGACTGAGCGCCTCATGTGTGCGTTGGCTCGTGTGTTTGAGCAGCGACCGGTTCGCAGTCATGGGCAAGTACGCAGTCGAGGGCCACGCGTCGTTGTACCGCAAACGCGAGTCGGACGGCTCGGTCGTCGCGCGCGTGTGGGGCAGCTACTGCTACTGGCGCGACCACTTCACGATGCGCTTCCACCTCAACGTCATCGACGTTGCCATGGGACTCATCCAGCGCGTCTCGGGCGGCAAGCCGCTCAAGATGAAGACTGCAGGCTAGTGCGTCCGCTCTCTCTCTCGATATCTTGAGTCGTCCTGGAGACGCCAGCTCTCAATCAATAGACTTCTCTGCGTAGCACAGCGCCTGTGATTTCACCGCAGCATCTTCTGGAGCGCGACGGAGAGCCGCGGCGACGACTTTTTGTACGACTTGAGCGACCGCGGCGACGTCGGAATGAGCGCCGGCGCTGTCTCGGATGCGCGGATGTCGTCGAGCGCCTTGAGGTGAATGAGGGTCGTCGCGTCTTTGACGATCGACGGCAGCACTGGCAGCGCACTCGTCGCAATCGGCGATCCTGGGTTCGTTGGCTTGCGCGTCCTGGGCGACTTGGCGATCGTCGCGTACGCTGGCGGCGTTGAGAGCTTGCGCGTCGCCATGTCATGAGCGCCAAAGAGCCCAACAGCGCCAATCGAGCGCGTGGCCATGCGGAACGCGGCTGCAGCGCCGCCGGCTGCAGTCACTTTGCGCTGCCGTAAGATGTACGGCTGTGTTGCGTTCTCAAAGAACGCGAGGATCTCCGTTCGGAGGACAGGGAAGTTGATCGGGAGCGTCGCAAAGAAGATCGCACCAAGCGCGACGCACTCGTCCGCAGCGGCGTGAGTGCGCGGCAAGTCGTTCACGTCGCCGCCGAGGACGATCACGCGCTTGCCAGCGACGTGCTGGAGCGCTGAGAGCTTCTCGCCAGCAGTGTCGAGTTGGTCGCCAATGTCAAAGCAGACCTAGGACATTCACACAGACATGTTAGTCAGCCATGGAGCTCGAGCGAACGGAAGAGAGTGTGCGCCGCACCAGGTCAACGTCTCGACCGTCGTCAGACTGGAGGAGCTGGTAGAGTTCGTCTTCAGTCGTCGCAGTGAGCACGGTGCCCAAGCCCAAGAGCTGAATGTACCGCGCCATGACGGGGATATTTGCGCCTCCTGCGCCTCCAGGTCCGATCACGATCTTTGGGACTTTCGGCACGAGCTCGACGACACTGTCAGCAGTATCGTCATAGCAAACAGGCAAGTAAGGTGAGTGACGCATCGACAGCACACGACAGATGCAATCGCCACGCATGTGCACTTGTCAGTGTTGTACGTCTCGTGCGCCACTGGCTCGGGCTCAAGCACCGGCGCCGGCTCATCGTCGTATCCAAACACGACGCCCTGCGCTTCGCGGTCGGGGTCGTTGTTCACAGTGTCGCTCGCTTCGAGGTCGCTCAGTGGCATCTCAACGTCGAGGTTCGACTTGGATCTGCTCGCATTGAGCGACAGCGATGCGCGGCGTCGTGCTGCATCGTCGTCATCATCGTTGCTGGCTATTGGTACCTGCGGTTGCTCTGCTGCTGAAGCAGCGGCACTGTCGTCTTGTGCTGCTGAAGCAGCGGCACTATCGTCTTGTGCTGCAGACGCGTTCGCATCAACACTCGCTCGCGCTCAATCGGCTCGGTCGCGTCGGCAATGTCCTGGACTGACGGCGCTTCGGTGTCGTGGCGATCAGAGACGCTCCGGCGTTGCTGCCGCTCTCACGTTGGATGAGACGCTGTTGGTGGATGCGCACTGTGCTGCTTCGTATGTGTGTCTGCGTGCTCCTTGCTCGTCTTCCGCTTCGTTGCAACTGGCGCTTGTTGCAGTGCGTCGTCACTTGTCTTTGTATCAGCACGCGGACCGCTGCGGCGTCGAGGCGATGAGACTGCCGACGCTGCTGGCGACCTCGGCGGTGTCACGACAGGTTGCTCGGGCTTTGACGGCCGGCGCTCGGAAGTGTGACTCGCGTCGGCGCGCACGTTGGTCTGGATCGGCGGCGGTGCTTGCGCTTTGAGCCGCATCTGGCTCTGCTTGCGCTGGATCGGCGACCCGTTCTTGGGCTTGACCGGCGCTTCTGCAGGCTTCTTGGCACTGTCATCTGCTGCGTCTTCGTCGTCCTTGTCGTCGTCCTCGTTTGAAAGGAGCGCAACAAACTCGTCGTCACCAGTCTGCGATCCAATGAGCGCCACTTGCTCGAGCGGCTTGAGTTCGTGGTAGTCGGCTTTGAGGTACGACGCCACGGCGTTCGTGTCCACAGTCGCATCGACCCACTTCTGTGCGTCTTGGACGATCGCTTCGCCGCTCGTGGCGACGACTGAGCCGTAGAAGTCGTCGTACAGCGCCTCTGCGTCTTCGTCGTCGGCGTTCACGCCATGGGCTTGGAGCTCGAGCTTGATCTGCGTGAGCATGGTCTGAGCGAGCGCTTTGATGCTCTCGCCGTCGCGGAGCACAAACATCTCGTACAAACCGCCGTACTTCTCAAACGCCTCGGCGTCAGAGAGCGCGTGCGGATCGACGCCAAACTTCTCGAGCTCTTCGCGCACGGCGTCGATGTCGTGCTTGCGGATGATCGAGATGCGCTTTTCGAGAATGAACGCCGACCGGAGCGAGTTGATGATCCCGGACTCGGCTTTGCTCAAGTCGTGAATGCTCAATCGCCGCGTCGTGCTGCGTGCGAGTCTTGCTGACGACGCTGTCTCGTGGACGCCACTGGCAGCGCCACTCGCATTCGTCGCCACTGTTGAGCCATTACCAGCGATGCAAGTGGTGCTCGGACTCGAGAGCGTCTCATGAAGAGGACTCGAACCAGAAGTGAGTGCTGTGCCAGAGCTCGTGCGATCTGCGTCGACTGGAACGACGTGCCGCACGAGCTTCATGTTCTCCAAGCTGTACTGCACGTTGAGACCGCTGGCGTCTGCACCACGATCGCCGTCTCGAGTACCGCCACCATGGAGCTGCTCCGACAGATCGTTGAACGTATCGAGCAAGTGCTGGAGCTTCGCGCCGATCTTCTCTTTCGAGATGTTGTTCCGCTCGAGGAACGCAAGGCGCTCGGTCTCGACCATGTTTGGGTCTGCGCTCGCCAGCTCGCCAACAGTGCGCACGCCTTGGCGCTCGACGACTTTCGCGACCGACGCAAAGCGCTGGATCGTGCTCAGTGGGATCGCTTTTACGACGACAGCGTCGTCAAAGTTGTCGGAGAGCGCAAGCTTGAGCTTCATGTCGTCGAGGAAGATGACGACGCGGAGCGTGATGCGTCGGATGAGGAGCTCGAGGAAGCGCACGTACGTACTCTCGGCGATGTCGCACGTCCAGAGGTCCACGAGCTCAAAGACTGCGGCGAAGAACTGGTCAAACCCGAGCGCGTTGCTGTGGTGGCTGTTGACTTCCCCAGTCGCACTGGACCTGGAGTTGTGCCATCTCGAGCACAAAGTCGTCGCGCAGGACCTTGAAGATCAGTAGCATCATCGCCATGTAGTCGCGCTCTTCGATCACGTTCGCGTTGAGCCGAGCGCCAGTCGCTGGGAGCTGCGTGCGACTGCCAGTGCGCGCAATGTCGCCTTGCTTCTGTTCGCGCGCGACGTCCCAGAGGAACTGCACCTTGTGCTTGATCGCGTCGGATCGCCGCAGAGCGCGTCGCTCAGCGATTGCACTTGCACGGTTAAAGTCCTCGTCGCCTTGGAGGTGGAACGGCAGCGCGTGGTCGCTCTCATCGCTCCGTTCGTTCAGACGTCGCTGGTGCTCAAACTGCGCATCGGCGCGCGGATCCGGTTCTGGATCGCATCGAGCTCTGCGAGGACTTTGAACGACGTCTGCTTCGCGAGCAGCGCTGCAGCCGCTTCGTCGCTACTGGCAATGTCCTCAATGTGCTGGTTGAGCCGAATGACGAGGTTCAGGTCGTTGAAGATCTGCTTCGAGGCGGCCATGACGACGAGCAGGAGGAGCAGCTACGTACGCGCGCACTGAGTTCATTGCGCGTTGTCTCGTGACACTCGCACTCGTCGCCTCTCACTCGCGCGCGCGAGAGAGACACACACACAGCCGCCGCCACATTGCCTGACTGACAGACAGGTGTAACTCCTCCTCAATAATGGCTAATTCGAGTTGTTGCTTCGCCAGAGACGCACATCCATCCTAGAGTGATCTCAACAGCGTCCGACTCCATGTTGAGATCACTCTAGCGATCTCTAGCATCTCAGATCGACCAGATCACCTGCGTGTCTCGACTCGAACGAGTTGCTGCGCGTCGGTGATACGCAAACCAGCAAGCGTTCGCATGCACGCCACGCGTCTGGGCATCGTGCGAGGACCCACTCGATTGCGATCGCCTCCATCTCTCAGCTGAGGTTCGCGACCCTACGGATAGTTCGCGCGCCGTTGAGGCATCTGCGTTGACGGAACCAGCATCACGATGCCGCAAGTCAACGCACGAGAGAACAACAGCACCAGCCTGGATCACCACGATGCGATTGCCCCCAACGTCACCGAGACGCAAAAGAGACCCAAACATCCACGCGCGCGTCAAGACGTTCACAGTGCAATAGTCGAGTGAATACTCGCCGTGGCCACTATCGCACGGCTATTCTCGTGCCTCTGTGCCTCGTAACGTCGCCAACGTCGCCGACACTGCGCGCTGCACGTGCAGCAGCAGCAGCGCACTTCGTCTTGCTCTTCGCGCTCCGCACACATCGCTCGCTGCTCGTTGCTGCTGCTGCGCTGCTTCTTGCGACGACGCGCACTTCCTCTTCTCCTTCGTCGTCGTCTCTCTGAGCAAAACAATGTCCCCGATCTTTGGCTTCCACCTCCGCAGCAGCAGCGACAAGCACTTTGCAGGTTCGTCGACTGACGCACATGCCTTCGCTCTCTCGTGACAAGCACTCGGTCGGCTCGATGGTCGCTCATGGTCTCGTGTCTGTCGCGTCACGCCGCTCGCAGCAGCATCAGGCGACTATCCTGCTCCAAACTCCCACGACGTGCTCTCGGGCTCGGACGAGATCGTCGAGAAGTGCCGGACCGTCCTGCGCTTGACGCAGAGCTACCACGGCTGTCTCCCGCTCATCCAGTGCGTACGTGTTTGGGTAGTTGAGCGGTTGGGACGCCAGCGATGTCGGTGCTCACTGCCGACTCGTGGCGTTGTCAACTGCAGTCGATCCAAGCGCCACACGACCTCGAGCTGAAGAAAGAGCTCCTGGCTGCACTCGCACCAAACGTCGATACGACTCGAGTCGCGTACGAGCTCGCGCTCGAAGCCGGTGCGTCCTTCATGGTGGTGATGATGCAGAGTGCCGCGAGCGAGCGGCTAAGACTGAATGCCGCTGCTGCTTTGTCTGGTGGTGCCCTCTAGAGTCCAGTTTCTATGATCTCCTCCAGCTCTCGAGTCGCAAAGGTGAGCTGTAAGCACACATTCAAGTGCCGGGCAAGAGCCACCTCTGCCTCGTACTACACTTACACTCTCTTTCACTCTCTTGTTGTCTCGATCTGTGTGCGTCGTTGCCTCAGAGACTCGCAAGATCATGGCGCCAACGATGGAGAAGCTCGCGAATCTGCTCGAGTTTGCCATGTGCTTTGACAAGATCAAGGTGCGATTCCTGCTCTCTCTCCTCTCATGGTCGATGCCCAATCAGCTTGTCGCTCACTGCGCCGTCTTGTCCGTCACTGCTGCCGTCAGTCGTCCAAACCCGAGATCCAGAACGACTTGAGCTACTTTCGGCGCATCGCAGCGCTGAGCGCAGCGTCGAACCAGCTCGAGCGGTACGCTCCTCACTCGTTTTGGGAAGCGTCTTCATCGCGTCATTAGCGCGAACGCACCTCATCTGGTATCGTTGCTCTCTTGCGCGTGCAGGTTTGTCGACACACCGCTCGATGCGCTGTCGTTCTTCGTCGCAGACCACTGTCCGATGCTCAAAGTACTCGCGCGTGCGACTGAGCGATCGCGCGCAAAGGACCCAAGCGCCGTGTCATTCATCGCGCAGCTCGCCAACTCGTACTGCGCGTCGATCGCGACGTTCCGAGCCAAGAACCAGCGCGTGGTCGTGCACCACTTGCGCGTCATGACTGGCGCCATCTTGCTCTACGACCTCGCGAGTCGCGACGGCGCGTTCTGCTCCAAGTCCGACATCAAGGTGCGCTCATTGCCTCCATTCGCTCGCTGCCTGACTGGCGTTGCGATACAAAGGCTCACGCTCTTGCGCTTGCTCTGCCGCTCTTGCAGATCAAGCGATGCGTCAAAGAGCTCGTGCTCTGGAGAGACCGACAGAGTCTCGGGTCGATGCCGACGCAGCTCCTTGATGCAGTCAAGTACTGGAGCCGGCACCTCAACGACCCCACGACGCCTGACAAGATCCACGCACTGCTAGACAAGTGATCGTCTTGCTCTCGCTATCGAGTGCGTGTGTTCGTCCTCTCTCTCTCATGGAGGCACTGTGTGCATGTGAACGAACGCAAAGGCGTCCTAGGACGGACGAGAGACTTCTCACATTGTTCTCCTTCGGCATTGTGATGAACCAACTCAACTGTATCGTTACGCTATCCTCTCCGTCTCGACATCCTCTGACGCGTTGACACGCATGCGTGTGCTGTACGAAAGCGGAGGCGTAGACAAGAGCGCTCGAAGCTCGAAGACTCGGAAGCCACTTGAGTGTCAGTGTGATCTCCCTTATTTTAATCACTATCATGATTTTCTAGTAAGCGTCCATCGAGATGCCGTGCGAATCTCTGAGTTGAAATACACAGGTTGATTCCCACTGCGGATCTTCTCAGCGTCGTTCCAGTGGTTTGACAAGCAAGTCGACAAGCAAGACACAGAAAGGATGATCGCACTGCCACCTGCGAGTGCGCGCTACGTGATCGACACGGACGCAGGCGTCGATGACGCAGTCGCGATAATCCTCGCGCTGTATCTGCTGCCGCGCGAGTCGGTGCTCGGCATCACAACGGTCTTTGGGAACGTCGACCTGCACCAGGCAAACCACAACGTCGCGCAGTGCGTGTAGCTCCTCAAATCTCGTTCGTGTCTGCTCGTGTGGCTGCACTCACGCACTGCTGCTTGCTGCCTCGTACTGTGCATACACAGCATCCTCGAAGCGTGCGGACGCACGGACGTGCCAGTGCACAGCGGTGCGTCAAAAGCGATCGTCGCTGGCGTCTTCGACGAGCGCTGGGGCGGCCACGGTCCAGACGGACTCGGCGGCATTGCCGGTGCGCCAGACGCATCGCCGTCGCTCCTCGCTGTGGCGCGCAAGAACGACGCTGTGCACACGCTCGTGGACCTCGCGCAGCAGCACCGTGGCGAGCTCATTGTGATTGCGCTCGGTCCGCTCACGAACGTCGCGCTCGCGACGCTGATCGACCCGGCGTTCATGGCGAACGTGCGGCAAGTTGTGGTCATGGGCGGCACGTCGCGCGGCGAAGGCAACTTGACGAAACACGCCGAGTTCAACGTCGGGTGCGACCCGGAAGCGACGAACATTGTGCTCCAGCACTGCGACGTACCGAGCAAGCTCCTCGTGCTGCCGTTCGAGACGTGCACAGACTTTGCGCTGCCGTGGTCGGTCTTTGATGACATCTTCTCCGAAACGGCGACGCGCGCGAGTGGGCAGTACATCCGCCGCATCTGGAGCTTCACGCGCGCGTTTGTGCACGGCGAGCGCTTCACGCCCTGCGACGCGTACGCAGTCGCACTGCTGCTCCATCCAGCGTACGTCAAGACTGCAAAGGCCGTGCGTGGGAGCGTGCACTTGGCGCCAGACGAGCGCCGCGGCGCGTCGATCTGGACAGACGACGCCTCGGCAGATGCAAACGCGACGCTCGTGACTGAGATCGACGTCAACGTGTTCGTCGAGCTCTTGCGCCGTCTCGCGCACTGAGAGAGAGAGCGAGCGACGTGTCCTCGGTCGACAGTAGAGCTAGTGAGAGCTGGCGGCAGTGCTACGAGCAATAGAGCGACTGAGTGACTGAAGATGGATGGATGCATAGGTAGTAGTTACGGCAGTGGTGTCCTAGAGCGCGCTCTATGCAGCAGCGTCGCTTGTCGCCACTGGCGCTGCAGACTCTGCGACGACTGGCGCAGTCACAGGCGGCGCCGTCCGTGGCTTCTGGAAGATCCCGTGAACCCATACGCGGAAGCGCACGATGTTCTGCTGCCGATTGACGTACTGGCGCCGGATGTACTCGTTCTCGACGCACTCGAGCCCAGCACTCTGCATGATCTCGAGGAGCTCGTCGGTCGTGAAGTAGTACGCGCGCGTGTTGTCGCTCCGGACGTAGAAGTTGTCTTGGAGCTTGTGCCCCGCGCGGAAGCGCAGCTGCGCCTGGTCGTAGCGGCCGTAGTCGCGGAAGAAGAGCTTGCCGCCAGGCTTGATGCTCGCTGCGACTTTGGCCACGGCTGCGCGCATCTTGTCTGGGTGGAGCGCCGAGAGGCAGAAGAGGAAGAGCGCAAAGTCGACGCCGCCGTCGGCAAACGCCGCGGCTGGGAGCGCATCTTGCGTGATGTCGCACACGGACGCATCGACGCGCGTGGGGTCGTACAGCGGCTGCTGCTTCAGGAGTGCGATCGCCGTGTCGGCAAAGTCGATCGCAACGATCTTGAGCGCCGGCGTGACTTCGAGCAGCGGCAGCGCGGCGTTGCCGACGCCACTGCCGACTTCGAGCAGCGTCTTCGTCACGCCCTCCTGTGTCAGTAGCAGCAGCAGTGGCGTGTGTGAGCCTCCAAGCCATTGCATGGCGCACAGAGAAAGATAGCAGCACGTACATACCTCGGGCTTGACGTCCAGGTCTGGGAACACCAGGTGGAGGTAGTGTCTACAGACAGGAAGGAGCAGCAGACGTCAAGACGTGAGCACTGCGATGCATCGACTGCCAGTACATACGCACAGACACGCACCTGTCTTTGTAAAAGTTGGTCGTGTTGCGCTTGTAGAACTTGTCCCAGTTGCGCGCCGCCTCTTGCTCGTACTTGGCCTGCCAGAACGCCGGGATGCTCGACGTGTCCTTGCGCAAGTGCTCCTGCGCGAGCTGCTCGCGCTCCTCCGTCCACTCGTCGTCGCACACGACCTGGTCCGGCTTGGCGAGCACCGAGACTGTCACGCCGGCTTTCGCTACGAGCTCCTGCAGCTCGAGGTTCGTCGGGTTCTTGTTGCCGCTCATCGCTTTGATGTCTGCGTCTGCGTGCGTGCTCAATGAGCTGCTGCTCACGGTCGCGTTGGGTCTGATGTGTTGTGTTGCTGGTCATGATCGAGGTCA
>JAASFL010000267.1:0-24832 GCA_023333735.1 Globisporangium takayamanum
GCCGACGAAGAAGCCCAAGATCGACTGCAAGCCGATCTACTGAGCGTGAACACACGTATGTATGTCTGAGCACGTGAAAGAGCGAGCGAGAGCAAGAGAGAGCACGCGAGAGAGCGTGTGTGCGTTGTAGTTCCAGAGTCGTTGTCGAACGAGCTCTGAGTCTTTTGAGGCTGCTGCTGTTGCGTGAAAGCGAGTTCGTATAAAGCCAGCCATTGCGTCTTCTTCTTGTCTGTCATTGCCATGAGCAAGTCGTGTGTAAGTTCATCTGCTTGCTCGCTTGCTTGTGTTGTCTTGCGCACATTCGTTGTCGACGAGAGCATCGAGGTGCTGACGAGCAACAAGGTGTTCTGTTGCTGACTAGCAAGCTGTTGTCAACAATGATTCCACATCCATTTAGTGAAAGCACGTGTGAAATAGTTTTGATTCTGTTCTGTCTGTGACAGAAAAGTCGGTTTGCTATTTGGTTTTGCACAGTCGACATATTTGATTACTGCGTTTGTATAGTGATTTGTTGCTTTCTGTCGTTTTGTGCAGATAGAATACATACTGAACGCAAGTGACTTTGAAAGTCCAGAGGCTTGTATTGAGATGGTTGTTTTGTCCCGTTTTGAAACAACAAAGTTCGGGACCGCTTGATCGAATGCACGCGCCGGAGCTTCTCTCCGCAATCCAGTCACACGCACCGACCTGCCGACCGATCGACCGATCGACTCGACTGACCTGAACCTACGAGCAGCGCTTACGGACGCACGAGCACGCGCACGAGCGCGAGTACGAGAGAGCGAACACGTGACAAGAGTCGTGTCACGACTACCACCAGTAGTATTCCTAGCATGCGCGTCAAAGCGAGTGTAGGGCGCGACGACGCGAGCGCGAAGCGCAG
This sequence comes from Globisporangium takayamanum, assembly GCA_023333735.1. NCBI lineage: Eukaryota > Oomycota > Peronosporomycetes > Pythiales > Pythiaceae > Globisporangium > Globisporangium takayamanum. Next base: position 884 of record JAASFL010000267.1, read on the forward strand.
ACTCGCAGACGCGCCGACTGGATCAGGAACGACAGCAGCACCGCGCACTGACATGACGAGCAAAAGCGCAGCAGCGTCGACGAAAGACGAGCTCGTGTCGTCACGGTACAACTACAGCAGCAGCGGCGGACGGTCAAAGCTCCAGCTCGAGTGCTCGGACGGCCGCGTGTTTGACGTCACGCACGAAGAAGCGATGATGTCGTCGACGCTCTGGATGCTGCTGCAAGGTGCGCAGTATTGTGTGTGTTTGTGTGTGAAGCGTATGTGCGTCTGGTGAGCGTGCGACTCACGCTCGCTCCTGCCTTTGGTGGCACTCACATGGTACCAGACGTCGCTGACAGCAAAGTCAAGACCATGGTCAAGCAGCACATGATCCCGATCTACGACGTCCCGAGCAACAGCGTCGAGCTCGCGCTCTTCTACTGTCGGTACGTCTTGCTCTGTGCGATCGATCGCCTGTCTCTCTCCCAATCGCCCGCTCACTTGCTCGACTCCTGACGTTTGACTCGGACGTGTCTATCATCACGACAGCTGCCTGTACAAACAACAAGTCGAAGGCCAAGAGTCTGCGCTACATGCGTGGGACGAACGGTTCCTCCAGCTCGACTCAAAGACGCTCTGCGACCTCGCCAAGGTACGTCGTTATGATTATACGTTGGACGTTTTATATGTTGCTTAGCATGAATGGCACTGACACGTTGTATTCTTGTGTATTGTATGCACTGAGCAGGTCGCGTCGCACTTGGACATCCAGCCGCTCGTGGACCTCACGTGCCGCTCAATCGCTCAGATCATGTCGGCGACGGAAGCAGCGCACGAGATTCGCCAGAAGTTTGGCCTCGAAGACTCGCCTGGCGCGATGGAGTGCAGCTGTGGTGCGTCCTGGTGTTGGTTTGTACCCGTTTGCTTTCTCAAGTGATTATACGTTGCGCTGACGTTGTATATGTTGGGTTCTATTGTTTATATGTTCAGAGCTCCGCACTGGCATGTCAGGGTTTGACTTTGATATGTTCAACTCACTCGACCACGACCTCTCCACTGAAGAGTACGAGCTCGTGGAGTTTGATCAGCCGAGTGTCGACGAGCTCGTGAGCTTTATCAACGGCGGCAGCAGCAGCACGCGACCAGCTGGCGCATCTGTGCTTGGCAGTGCAAAGGGATCGTCGTCGTCGTCGTCGTCGTTGCTCGCTGGCAAGAAAGACTGCTTTGTACACGCAGTGAGTGCCGCAGATGCAGCAAGCGCCGCACTGCTCGCAGCGCTCGATCCAACAGACAGCAGCAGCGCTGGGAAGAAGAAGAGCAAGAGCAAGAAGAAGAAGAAGAAAAAAGCTGCATCGTCCAGCACAGCGCAAGCAGCAGGCGCTGCGGCATCGCGCCGCACACAGGAGACGGCGACTGCTGCTGGAGCGAACAAAGCGAGTGATGCCAAAGCGACACAGCAGTCCACGAGTACTAGCAATACCAGCAGTCAGCGATGTTCAGCTGCTTCGAATGCAAGCCCCGCAAGTCGCACGACCGCAGAGAACGACGACGACAACGACGGCGATGTCGACGAGAGCGACGAGAGCGACAGCTCGGACGAGACAAGTGCGCAGACTCTGAATGCATCGTCGTCGCTCGCACTGCCGCGCGACTTGCAGGAGAAGATGCGACTTGCGCAGCAGAACCCGAGTGCGATCTTTTGCGAGTCGCAGTTTGAAGAAGAGGATGACGAAGAGATGCAAGCGCAGATCGAGTCGTTCCGGCGCGCACTTGAGTCGGCGCACTTGGACTCGAGCGCGCGCGCAAAGCCGAAGCCGCGCGTGAAGTTTGCACCGCAAGACGTGTTTCGGTCTACGCTCGTAGCGTCGCAGCGACACACGTCGCAGCGCGTGTCGACTGCGATCTAGCGCTCTGTCAAACGACGCAATCGCCCACACGCACACACAACCACACTCGCTCGCTGTCGCTGCTGCCGCGCGAGCAGACCAACAAGTCAGCGGACAGCAGAGGAACGGATCAACATGCTCGGTCTAGCGAATCAACGTATTATTTTGCCACACTGACGTATGAACGAACGACACGCGCGTGGGGCTATTCGAGCACACTCGACTCGAGCTGTTCGTTCGTGCGATCGAGCAGTGCTGACTCATGGGCGTGCTCTATGACCAACGCAACGTGTCCATTAGTCTGCTGTTGCGCCAATGCGCCACTTGTCGATCGTGAGGTTCTGCAGCAACGCGACGCGGCGGTGAAAGTACGCGAGCCAGAGCACGCCGAGCACAGTGCAGATCGCGATCTCAATGAAGAAGCCGTCAGTGACAATGAGGCACGCGCCACCGGCGTCAGTGCACGCAGTGCGCTCGTCGACGTTCGAGCACGTGTGCGAGCCAATGGCGAGGATCGTTTCGTCGTGACCGAGGCACTCGCGCGTCGTGAGGTAGTCGACTGCTGCGAGACTCACCGAGTTCGGCCACTGTCGAGCAGATGCATACGAGTGTGTAAGTATGGAAGAAGGACGAGTGGCGTCACAAAGGCAATAGAGAGAGAGAGAGACGCAGTACAGACCTTTGTGCCGAGGTTCGTGATCGTGTTGAGGAACGTCATGTACGTGCCGCCGATCGACGGGTCGCTGATGCGCGCGAAGAACGCCATCTGCCGTATGCGAGAGAGAAAGCGCGCATCCCAGAAGCGAATGGTCAGGTCAGCACATTGGCATTGCCACCACACGTCGACTCGCCAGCACAGACAGCGCATGTTCAGAGACGCGCAGTGAGTGGGTGGACGTACCTGAGGGACGTACATCATGTTCGCTGTGACTTCGTGGAACGCGCCGGCGAGGAGGATGAAGCCGTAGAAGTAGACGTGGACGTACTCGTCGTGCGCCATGACTGACGGCGTGGCGTAGACGATCGCAGCGTACATGAGGCCACACGCCATGCGGAACGGATAGCCGAGCAGGAACAGGTTCAGCGGCTTGTCTGGCTGAATGAACCGACCGAGGAAGATCGGAATGACAATCCCAAGTGGGATCAGCACAGGCGAGAGCAGCGCGAGCTTCTCTTTCTTCATGCCGTACTCGACGAGCTTGAGCGACGCCACGGACTCGGCAGCAGCAAAGCCGATCTTGCACGTCAAGAGGATGACCGAGAGCGAGAGGACTGTTGGGAGCCGCAGCACTGCGTACATCTGCTTGTACGTCTCGCGGATTCCGAGCTTTTCTTCGTCGACGTCCTGCTTCTCGTGCTTGAAGAACCAGACCCCGAGCGTCGTGACGAACATGATCCAGCCCCAGAAGTTCATAAAGCCAGGCAAGCTGATGATCCCGTCGTCCTGCGGCGCCGTGCGAAAGTACGCATTGCACGTCGCGGGGTCGTGGAGCGCGAGGAAGCCGACGTACGCGACAAAGAACCCGAGCGTCTGACCGACCGAGTTGCACGTCGATGCGTGGCCGACGTTCTTCTCTGAGAGCATCGTGAGCGCCCAGCCGTCGACCGCGATGTCTTGCGTCGCCATCATGAAGTAGAGCACGAAGAAGAAGATCGTGAGGTACACGACGTGCGGCTTCTCGCCAGCTTCTTCGCCCAAGAGCGCACCGATGAACGTGCTACCGCCGATCATGAGCGCAGCGCAGATGAACTGAACGGGAATGAGCCACGACTTGCGGCGACCAAAACGGCGGCTGTAGACCGAGTCGACGATCGGCGCCCAGAGGAGCTTGAGACTGAATGGCCACGACACGAGACTGAACGTCGCTTGGTCGGCGTACCCGACTTTCTCCTGAAGGATGAACGGAATGCTCGACGAGAGACCCATGGGAATGCCTTGCAGCGTGTAGAGCAGCAAGAGCAAGAGGATCGACGGCCAGTCGCTCGCTTCGTCGTCTGTCGTAGTGGTCTTCGTAGTCGTAGTGCTGGATGTGTCCGCCTTGACGATGTCTTGCTTGCTCAGTGGCGCAGTGCTCTTGCGCTGCTTGAGCTCCACCATCTCTTCGCTCTCAATCTCTTTCTTGCTGCTGGTGGTGGCGGTTCGCGTGGATTGTGTGGTGGTGCTACTGATGGACTCACTCGAGATGTGCGCGTCCGTCGTAGCGAGAGCAAGCGTCGATTCGCAGACGAGCGAGCGCGTGTGCACAAGATGGGGTCTGCTGGTGTCAATGGATAGCCACGTCACCTTGTCCTAAATTATGTGGTCGACACGACATAGCACATGTAGCCCATTTTATGTAAATAAGTGTGGTCACACAGATTAACGCGCTTGATTTTCTGTTCTCATTCCATTTTTTCACTATAGGAAATTATATAGGGAGCATTGACGATTTTTTAGGTGAACATACAGATACGTACATCAAGATGTCTAACATGTTTTGCGCAAAACATGTTAAATCTATACAAACGCAAAGTCAATTTGGTTGCACTGCGCTTTTCGCGCTTTCTTCACTATCAAGATCTCAAAGAGGATGCTCAAGGTCGATAGTGTACGCAAGTGTGTAGATGCTCAGCCCTGGCTTATTGCACTATCGGTACTCGCTAATGCTCATCATCATACAAACTTCAAGATTAACTATGCTCAAGCTCTCTTCTTTCCTCTGATGACACGAAAGAAGGCGAACGGAAGGGAACCACACACAAAGCAGGCAGTGCATCGTATCGCTGCGTCGTGTGCGTGTGCGTGTGTGCGTCGGAGCTCGCAGTGTGCTCGACGAACGCCAGGAGACGCAAGCAAGTAGTCATGGCGACGCTCTTTGGGAACTTGCCGACTGTCGGTGTGCGCACCAGCGGCTCAAGTCGCGGCGGGAGCGCAGCAGGTGGTGCGCTCGTTGCGACCGGCGCAGCAGTCCCGCCTGGGAGCGAACGCGCGCTGCAGTGGGTCTACGACGAAGAGACGTCAAACTGCATGCACTGCAACACGCCGTTCACGCTGCTCACGCGCAAGGTGCGTCCTTGAGTTATGTAGGATCGCGTAGCATCAGCGGATCTCTGCTCGCTCGCTCATCTGCTGTTACAGTGACTACAACTGGACGCATGGACTGACCGACGTCTACTTGTGTCTGTCTGGGCTACCAACGCCATGTCACCACTCTGTGCTCGCACAGCACCACTGCCGCCGCTGCGGGAACGTCATTTGCCACAACTGCTCGCCGCACAAGCGCCGGATATCCGTCTCGGACCCATTCGTACGTTTCGTGTCCTATCGTCACACGCGCTCTATCGACAGCTTACAGCACAACTAACACACTCTCTCTGCCTCTCTATCTATCTGTCTGTCTCTATAGCCGATGCGCGTGTGCAACACGTGCTACGCTGCTGTCGACGAGCACTTTGCGTCGCTCGAGTGGTCGGGGCACTCGGCCGCCGAGGTCTCGCACGACGTGCAGTCGAAAGCGGACCCAGTGATCGACGGTCGCGTGCACATTGGGCAGCTGTATGTGAAAGTCGTCGAAGCTATCGGGTTGCCATCAACGGACTCGATCACGAGCGACCCGTTCGTGCGCGTGATGCTCACGGGCAAGTGGTCACACGGCCAGGAGTGGGGCAACGACCTCAAGTCGATCAAGTGCACGAAGAAGAAGTCGCGGACGCTCAACCCGCGCTGGCACGAGACGTTTGTGTTCAACGTCTGCGCGCCAGGCGCTGAGCTCGTGTTTGAAGTCTACAACTACGGACAGCTGAGCCAGCCGACGAAGCTCGGCGAAGCGACGATCCCGCTCACGCAGCTCATGGACCAGCGCCGTCACAACAAATGGCTTGACCTGCTCTTGCCCGAGAAGCTCCACCGCGCTGGGCTGAACAACGACGCGCGCGCTGGGCGGATCCACGTCCTGCTGCACTACAAGTTCTCGCGCATGGCCGAGTTCTGTTCGTACTTTGCTGCCGAACAGGACTACGTCTACGACTGGCCCGAGTTCCAAGCCGCGCACTTGTACAGCAACTTTTGGGTCCTCCTCGACAACCTCTGGCCGTACCTCGAAGTCGTGTGGCACGTGCTCCCGACGCTCAATTGGGAGTACCCGACGCACTCGTTCCTCTGCTTTGCGCTCGCAGTCTGGCTCTGTCTCTCGCTCCAGTGGCTACCGGTCGTCGTCCACCTCGCGCTCATTGCGTTCGTCCTCCGGAACTACTTTGAGCTCAACATCCACTCGTTCGCTGATGGAAAAGATACCAGTTCGACTGTGCGACCCGACGGTACAACCGGTACGAGTACCGGTACTGAACCAGAAGCAAACAACGGCCAGTTTCGCCAGTACAATCTCCCATCGGGCTTCAACCACCTCATGAACAAGATGACGCACGTGACGATCGACCACGAGACGAAGCGAACGCTCCAGTCCGTGCAGAACAACATGGCGTGGTGGTCGAGCATCATCAACAACCTCGAGCTCATGTTTTCGTGGGAAGACACGTTCTACACCGCGCGGGTGCTGCTGTACTTGATCGTGAGCTGTGTGCTGCACATACTGGTTCCGAACCGATACTTGCTGCTTGCACTCGTGGTCTACCTCTTTGTCCAGTGGACCGTGCCGTTCCTCTGGTTCACGCACTTTGTCTACGCCATGCGGCGGTCCGTGCAGTCGCTCATGCACCAGCACCGGCTCACGAGCAGCAGTGAGCAGAACGACTTGCTTGCATCGCGCGAAGCCATGCGCGCTGCGTCGCTTGCGTCGTCGTCGTCAGTCGGCGCAGTGAGCGGGTCCTCGCGCTCGGTCGACAAGCTCCAGCCGCGTCTGCGCCGCACGACGTCGAATGCGAGCTCGCGCGCACACATGAGCGTGTCGAAGAAAGAAGAGATGTTTGGCGCTGCTGCGTCTGCGATCTCGCAGCGCTTTGTCGTCAATGGTAGTGCCAGCAGCACCAGCAGCAGTGCAATCAGCACCGAGCGAGTCAAGTCGAAGGCGCCATGAGTGAGTAGTAGGAGTTAGGACGACTGCACGCTGTTGCTGCAAGTCGACGGAGACTTGAAAGCAACTAGACAGGCAGTGTGTCTTGTGTCGTGTGAATGAATCGTTAACGAACGTGTGCCATTTGGCTGTGAAGACAGCGAGTGCGTGCGCTGTTCAGTGGTGCGAGTGTCCTTTTGAAGTGGACAGTGCCTGTCGCAATTAATTTCTATTGAACTATTAATAATCCGTTCAATATCTCGACAAATTGAAGATCGATGTGCGCCACACCAGCGATCGAGTGAGGGAGCCGCGCACAAACAACACAAGGTCGCGTCGTCCGCGTTCGTTCGCTCACTTGCTGCTGCTGCTGTCGCTTGCTGCTGCTGCTGTCGCTTGCTGCTGCTGGTGCACATCCTCTCGCGACCGCGCAGCTCCGATCGCCATCGTCTCCGTCTCGCACGTGCTCGTTTCCATTCACGTACGCACTCGCGCGTGCGTCTCTATCTTCTATTCATAAGCGCCTTCCCTCCTTCTCAGCGCTTCCCCTCAGCAGGTCCGATCCTCGCCACGTGGTGTCGCCCGCTTGTGTCTGTAAATGCTTCGATGCTCACGCGCTCTTGCTCTGTGTATGAACAGTTAGTGCTGCGTACAGAACAGAGCGCTCTACTACGCGAACGACAGCACCTCGAGGCAGCGCGTCCAACCGCACATACGTCACACGTTGCGCTATCTCGAACGACTCAACCACCCAACCAGTACGCTAGCGACTGACTCCACACACTCGCACACAATGCTCCTGCAGCGCGTGTTCGTGCTGCTCTACTCGTGCTTTGCGTTCCTGCACACGCGCGTGAAGTACAAGAAATGGATCGCACTCGTTGCTGCAGCAGTGTACGTCGTGCTACGTGCGACTGGGAAGCTCTCGCCAGCAATCGGCGGTCCAGCGCGTCCGCTGCACATCAATCCGCTCATGACGGAGACGAAAGACGACGGCGTGCACATGGCACCGACGCCTGTGCTTGCGCCGTGGACAAACCACACGTACGAGTGCGTGGGCTGGAAGCGCATCCACACGTGCGTCCAGGACGGGAGCAAGTCGGCCGAGGAGCTCGAAGCCGAAGCCGCGACGCGCGAGCCCGAGAAAGACTTTCTCGGCTGTTCCGAAGAGATTGGGATGCAAATGGCTGGCTACTGCATCGTCCGGAACCGCACGTCGGGCGACCTGTTTAAGCTCATGATCAGCTCCTGCGACTCGCTCCCGAACGGCCACTACACGTGCGAGATGGCGCGCGAGTTCTCCGAGTTTGGTCTCCACTCGGTCGACTACGAGCACTCGCCAGTGGCGCCGTCGCTCGCACTGCCGCCGTACGCAGCGAAGCGCAAGCCAACGAACGGCGTGCTCATGATTGTGTACGACAAAGTGCTGCCGTCGGCGTACGCGACGATCCGGATGCTCCGCGTCCAGGGCTGCGAACTACCCGTCGAGCTCTGGTACCGTCCCGACGAGATGTCGATTGACAACCCGATCATCCACAAGCTCTTGGCGGACTTTAACGTCCGCATGCGGCCGATCTTTGACGCGCGCGCGCAGGGCTTTCACGTCAAGCCGTACGCGGTGTACTACAGCAACTTTGACAACGTCCTGCTCCTTGACGCTGACAACTTGCCTGCGAAAGACCCGACGTACTTGTTTGAAGAGCCCGAGTTCCTGCGCACCGGCGCGATCTTCTGGCCCGACTACTGGCAGCCAACGAACTCGCTCTTCCAGCTCACGAACACGAGCTTGCTCTGGCAACTCACAGGCGTGAGCTACGTCGACATGTTTGAGCAAGAGAGCGGACAAGTGCTGATCAACCGACTGAAGAGCAAGCGCGCGCTCGACAAGCTCATGTACTACTCGACGCACGAACCGCGCCTGATGGAGTCGCTCCACTTGATCTGGGGCGACAAGGACCTCTTTCGCCTCGCGTGGCTCAATGCGAGCCAGCCGTACCACTACATTGCGTTCCCACCCGCAGTCGGTGGCTTGGACTTGACAGCCGACAAAGGCATCTTCTGCGGCCTCGCTATGATCCAGCACGACGTCCAGGGCGACCTCGTCTTCTTCCACCGCAATAGCATCAAGCTCGACGGCAAGCCAGGGCAGCCGCGCATCATGACGCACATTCAAGAGTACGCACTCGATGGGAACCCGAAAGACTACCGGATCTTCCAAGCTGTCCATGCGCACAAAGAGTGCTGCTACTACATTGGGACGCAGTCGCTCCCGGACGGTCGTCCAGCTGCAGCGATCACGCCGATTGACACGACGATCTACGCTGCGATCGAAGACATGGCGATCCAGTTCTCTATAGAAGCGCGGACATTGCTGCTCGACGACGCCGCAGCGCATCGCATGAACTCGAGCGACGGCGGCCCTGGGACGTTGAGTATCCAGCACATCGTTGCGCTCTTCTTGCTCTCGTACGTCGCACTGATCATCCTGTTTGTCTGGTGCAAAGCGCGACCTGCGCGCGAGCGACTACCGAGTCGATGGAAGCCCATGGAGTCGAAAGAGAGCTAGCGCAGTGCTGTGGTTTGAGTGGCGCAACGTTGTGTTGATTGCGACACGAGACGCAGACGTTGTCGCAGGAGCACGTCGTCATTGCTATGCGTGCTCTTGTGTGCGTTGGCGCATTCGTGGCGTCACGACTGCTGCGCACCTTGTAGATCCAAACTGCTAGTATTAGAGCTCAGCGTCCACGAATGTATTGACTGTCGTCGTTCATTGTGTACCGAGCGCTCATTCGCGACTGCACAAAGTAGACAGAGCAGGAGCGCCATGAACAGCATCCAGAGCAGCTCTTGACCTCTTGACCTCTTGACCTCTTGAGCTCTTGAGCCCTTGACATCGGAGCCATTCCAGTGCGATGGTGACAAGTATACGGCTTTTGCGGTGAAACGTATCCAGCTATACCATCTTTATCAATACAAGATATATATGACGGTGATACAATATACACTTGATGCAGACGATTATCCGAAAACAGTATAGTTAGCTTGAAGTCTTGGATCCCGCGACCCCTTCTCACTCACACACCAACTTTTCCCATCGAGACGACGAGAGCAACAGCACGCGATGCACGCAGCAGGCGCGACCGCGCTCCGGAGCACGCGCGCACATGCGCTCACAGCTTCGCGATGCGACCGCTGGCGACCGCGCGACCGCTCTGTTCGCGCAAGCACACTCAGCAATGGGAAGCGCACAGCAGGAGGATCGGCTTCGTCACTGCCGTCTCGACCGCTCTGTGCTGCGTCCCCTCCGCCGGTTCGCTCGCTCCTCATTCCTCCGCTTCAGGAGCTCGGGTCGCTCACAAAGCCGAACGTGATCCATCTCGCTAGCGATGTTGGCGATGGAGGTCGTGAGCGCATGTACTGGCCATGGTCTGTGCTCCTCGGCTGCGGTGCAGCGACTGCAGCAGCAGTAGCAGCGACCGCAAGCAGCGTGAGCGCTACGTCACATGCAGAAGCAGCCGACAATGCATCGCCGCGTACGCCACCTGAACCAAGCAACGGAATGTCTCCTAGTGCTGCTACGACTGCTGCGGCATCTCCAAGTGCAAGCAAAGCCCTGCGCAAGCGCAAGACGAGCACTGGGAACGAGCGCTTTGTCATCAGTAGCGCGGCAGTGCGTGGCGACCGCGCCAAGATGGAAGACACGTCGTATGTCTCAAGCTGCAAGCGCTTTGCTGCCGTGTTTGACGGCCACGGCGGCGCTGCAGTCGCCGAGTACTTGCGCCAGCACTACTTTGCGCTGTTGGCGCCTGCGCTCGCAAAGTTCGATGAAGAGAGCGCAGCGCGCCATGCAGACACTCTACTTGCGTACGCTGCGCAGCCAGTCGCAGTTTCGCCAATGGCATCGTCGCCAGTGGTAGTTGCGCCGCCAGTGCCGCGCTTTGTCACGAGCGCAGAGCGGCGGAACGAAGTCCTCAGACTGCTCAAGACGTCCATGGAGACGCTCGACGCTGACGTTGTGCGCAAGAACGAGTGGAAGTACCAGGGCTCTACGGCAGTCGGCGTCCTGCTCTATGACGACGTCATCTACTCGATCAACGTCGGCGACTCGCGCGCTGTGCTGTGTCGCAGTGGCGACGCGCTCGAGCTCACGCGGGACCACAAACCGAACGATCCGAGCGAGCAGAGTCGCGTCGAGTCGCTCGGCGGGTCCGTCAAGTGGCACGGCTACGTCGACGCACAGGGCGAGCCGATCGAGCCGTACGGCGCGTACCGGATCAACGGGAACCTCGCTGTCGCGCGTGCAATTGGCGACCGCGACTTGCGTCCGTTCGTGACCGGCGAGCCGGAAGTGAAGGCGTTCACGCGCGACGATGCGCGCGACGAATTCATTGTGATTGCGTCTGATGGGCTCTGGGACGTCTTCTCGAGCGACGAAGTCGTGACGTTTGTGAAAGACGTGATGAGCGGCGAAGTCGGCGGGCGCGAGTCGTGGCGAAGCGGCGGTCACTCGGACACGCGCGTGCCGATCTTTGAGTGGTCGCACCAGTACAAGAGCGACCGCGGGATGATCAAAGCTGCGCGGAAGCGCCGCAAGCTCCAGATCGCGAACTACCTCGTTCAAGAAGCGCTCTATCGCGGAACGTCCGACAACGTCTCGGTCATTGTTGTGTGGCTCCGGTAGAGCAAGCGGTCGGACGGACGGTTGGCAGGTGGGTCGAGGAATGCGTCAGTGGATGAATGGATAGCAGACAGTGTGCGTGCGTGGGTGGACGAACGACAGTGGCAGGGTCTGGGTGTGTGTAGCGCTGTATCATATCAATACACAATGTGAGCTGTTTGGATGTACGTATTGAGTGTTTGATGTCTGCTACGCTCTCACTAACACCAGATGCTGCAGTCCTGAGCTGCTCGTGTTGGGTTGATCCACAGGCGATTGATGGTGGTAAGATGTCAGCTCGCTCGACCTGATATCACGCGTTCGTCTGCGATTGCGCATGCGCGTCGTGAACGTGGCAGCGAGATTGGAAGAGAGCAAGAGCGAGAGGACTTGACGCTACGATGTGTTGGTGCTCTCTTACTTGGAGCGACGGCTTTGAGTCAAGTTGGCAGGCGATCCTAGCTGAAGGATGTGTGTCTTGTATTCCCCGACACTAGGACACCTGGATGAGCTCCTGACCAAGTGATTGTGTGTGGTTGATGGCGAAACACGCTGTCGTTGCGAGTGGAGGTGCTGCTACTAATCAGGACGCCCCATGTCTGAACAGGACCAAGTGCAAGTGTTGGTGCAAGTCGGATAGCCAGACATGAGTAGTCAGCTCGCGTTTTGTGTGAGTGCTGGTTGGTGCGAGCACCCTCGCTTTCGTCACGCTCCAAGTGCTCCAAGTGTGCAATAACGACGTGTCAAAATGAATTGTTGTGGTTTCAATAATTCGGTGCATATTGAGCTGGACTTTAAATGTTGCTATGTCAAACAGTTGATTTTCTGATATTCTCGAGGAGTTTGCAGTTGCTGGAGAAGACAAATCGAGGCTGCTGCAGCAGCATTCACTACTACATTCACACAGCGCTGCTATCATTCCTTCAAGTACACACATCCACATCCACATCCACGCAGCGAGCGCATACAAGGTGCTGCTGCTGCGATTGTCTACTTCTCAATCGGCCATCAACAGTGTTGATTTTTCGCATTGATATTTTGACCAAATGTCAAAAAATCTGCTTGAATGACCATCACTCACCCAAATGTTCCCTTTTCCAGCCAATCCGCGCGCTGCATTGGAGGAACTTTCTCTGTGGCATAGAAACCTCAAGTGTAAACCGACTGCGAGCGTCTCTCTCTCTCTCTCTGAGTCTCTACTTCAGCAAGCACATGGAGAAGCAAGCCAGCACGTCGCCAACACCTCGACGACGACACATTCCCCAAACGCCCACGCACGCACCACATTCAGTATGAACTCGAACTCCAGCAGCAGCAGTGCGCACAGCAACAGCAGCGCGCTCCCAGCGTTCGTGCCGGCGTTCTACGCCTCGAGCTACGGCGACGACCTCGACGACGACGACGAGCTCGAGTTCTCGCCCGAGCACATCCACAGCGCAAACACCGTCGCATTCATCACAGACGCCGCGATTGTCGCTGCGTCGACCATGTCCGCGCCGCCGACGTTCAGCTACGCGACTGTTTCGTCTGCGCATCACACTACAGCGCTCGACGACGACGACGAAGACGCGCTCTTTGTCCCGAAGACGACGTACCGCGACACGCACCACGTGTTTGCGAACGGTCCATGCGACTTGGTACGCCGCGCTTGACGCTCTCACTGTAGCAACCACACAAGCACAAACACAGCACACTCACGCGCTCTGCCTCTCTATCTATCAGGTGTTCCACTCGGACGCGTTCCTCGAGTCAAGCGTCTTTAGCCACGCTGGCAAAGCCCCGACGTTCGTGCTCGAGTCGGTGACGACGAAGAAGAAAGCGAGTCTCGCGCTGCCACTTGCGACTGCGTCGCCGCTCTCGCCGTCGTCGTACAGCGACAAGATCGACGTGCCGCAGAAGGAGAGCGTGAGCTACTTCTGCGTGAACCCTGTGATGTCGTCGCGCGCGGCACCAAGTGCGATCATGGCGGCGCTCCAAGCTGCACTGCGCCAGTTTGAGTGCGAGTTTGAGATTGTCCAGCACTGGTCGATCCGTGCGACGCTGCTCTGCGTCGCGGAAGAGATCGCGTTCACGCTCTCGCTCGCGCGCGTCGGCACGGACGCGTACGAAGTCGACTTTCTCCACCGCAGTGGCGACGAGACCAAGTTTGTCCACCTCGCCGAGCACATCCGAACGCTCTGCGCTGACGTCGACGACGACGCACTGCCGCTCTGCTTGCAGGAGCCACTTGACGCGTGGTTCGATGCGACGCAAGAGCTCACGGGTCGTCAGTACGCGATCAAGGACAAGGACGCGCGCGAGCTCATTGCGGCTCTCACCTCGAGCGACCAGCACCCTGACACGATGTACGAGTTTGCCAAGACGTTGAAAGACCACTGCCGCGTCAAGCAGAACCGCAAGCTGTTTGTCCAGTCCGACCACGCAGGCTTGCTCGAGACGCTCAAGTGGCTCTTGGCTGACAGCGACGAGTGTGCGCGCTTTGGCGTGTTTATCCTTCAGCAGTTCTCAAAGGACTGCGCAAGTGGCAGCGCAGACGCGTCGCTCTTTGAGACGCCATTCGACAAGAGCGCGTTCGCACTCTTGCTCGACGACGTCCGGAGTCGCCAGCGCGACGCGCCGTGCAGCAAGTTTACGCTCGCAATGGTCGAGCGCGTGCAGCAGAGCGACTTGTTTTGCTAGCTCGTGCGCTTGCTACTCCGACCGTACACTACTACGAGCACTGCGTGTGCGCGAGACACTCGTACGACTACTACTATCTAAGACCGCGGCGGCTCGCCTTCCTCCTCCTCTTCCTATCACCACCACTGAGCCGATTTTGATTCCGCACAACGTCCTCGCAGCAGCATCCTCCGTACATTACAAACAGACAGACAGACCCACGCACACGCCACTAAGTTATCGCAACAAACACTTCCACTTGCTTCCTCTTGTCTTCTCTCGGTCTTGTCTTGGTCCTTCTCATCCAAACACTCGCTCGTGTCTGATCTGTTGAGCTGCTGCAGCGATTACGACGACGACGCAGTGCGCACTTGCACACCTTCACTCTCGACGCCTCAGGCAACTTGCTTCTGCACGCGCAGGTGCACTTGCCACGTACTTGCACTTGCCAACTCAAGCAACCAGTCTGACTTTCTGCTCGTGCTCTTGCTTGTTCGCTTGTGTCTGCTCAACAAACAAGCAAGCAACAGCAAGAACTTGTGTGTCTGTGTGTGTGGGCTGGGGTGTATTGAGGGCGACCTCGGGTTGGTGGTTGCTATGATATCCTTCTACTGACTGCTGCTGCTACTGCGAGTGGCGGCGAATGCTGACGAGAATGACCTGAATGTCCTTAATGACCACACCAGGCAGCTGTCACATTATCGATCGCGAGTCATTGTCATCACCATCTCGCCATTGCCATCGTCATCTGCTAGTCAATCGATCTAGTTCTCCAAGCCGCTGAAGAAGCTCGGACGGCGCACCCACGTGCGCGGGAGCGTCTCGGCGTCGGTCGCGAGACGCAGCGTCTTGGCTTCGTCGCGCATGTACAGCGGCTTCTTCTTCTTCGAGATGTCCTTGAGCGCGATCTTCCACTTGCCAGCCACTGCCGTCGGCTTGGCAAAGCTCTTGAGCTCCGTCACGACGTTGTTCACCGCGAGCTTCTGGAGCGTCAGCGCCTCTTCCGGGTACAGCTTATCGGTCGACCCGTGCTTCCCGAGCCGTCGCACAAGCGGCGGAAGGCCGTCGAACTCGTCGTTCAGGAAGAAGAAGTCCGGGTTCCGATACGCGTCTTCGTCAATGCCGAGGAGCAAGGCTTCGTCGTGCGCACTCAGCGCTTCGCTCTCCTCTTGGTCGAGCGCCTGGCGCGCGCGCTTCTCAAGACGGCGCACCTCCTTCTCGTCACCAGCAGCCTGTGCGCGCGCGAGCGCAGCGGCTTCTTCGTCCATGCGCGTCTGCGCAGCCTCCTTTGCGGCCTTGACCTTGAGCGCAAACTCACTTGGCGTCAAGCCGGCTTCTTCGCCCTTGAGGTAGATGATCGCTTCGACGCGCGGCTTCGTGAGGTGGAACTTGCGCGCGAGCTTCTCGGACGTCCACTTCGCGGGGTTCTCCATGAACAGCGCCATCACCTGCTCGTCGAGCTCTTCGTCAATGTCCACGCCGCCTTCGTTAATGTCGGCTTCTTCGTCGAGCTTCAGGTCGCCGTCCTCCTCTTCGTGCGCTTCGTCGCCGTCGACTGCGTCCGTTGCATCGTCGCTGCCGCTCTCGCCGTCGTCACTATCGCTCGAGCCCTTCGATGTCTTCTTGTCGTCGCCGTCGTCGTCTGCGAGGCTCAAGAAGCGCGACGACGAGCATTGGCGCACGTGCACACGCGCCGAGGACGTTGCAATTGCAACAGCGTGCTGGAGTGCTGGACGCGATGTGCGCAGCGCAGCAGCAGCAGCACGCGGCGCCTGCTGTGCAAGCGCTTTCTTTGCGGCAATGCGCACGACGGAGCGGTACGCAGACATGGCAGAGTGACAAGACGCAGACTCACACACGTAGGTCGACACGCGCAGTGACACGAGCGCTCCGAGTCTCCGGTGGCGAGCTTTTGTTTTGCGGATTGGGCGGCGCTGGTCGATTTGAGTGGTGGAAGTCCGGTGGGTCGCACCCTCGCTTTTGTCACGCTCGGATTGTCATGTGCAGCAACACAAGTCGACTTTTTGTGGTGTAGTAGCTGTATGATTCTCTTATTTGTTTATGAAGAAATTTGTTTAGCTATATAGAGGTACAAACGGTTTATATGAGGTTTGATGCAGTATTTACTACTGCATTACAGTATGGTGCATTCGATCTACATGAACTACAACCCATTGCCAATCAAAATGCATTGTACAAAGGGTCGTGTGGTCCACTGCAGTGCTGACTTGCACTCAAACTCGCCTCGTATAATCACTCAACAAGCCCGCAATCCGGAGCACAAGCGGCTGAACTCCACGACAGCAACAGCGCGCAGGCTCGCGCGACGTCCGCTGCGACTGCAGACGAAGCTCCAGGCGCTCTTTGATCGCTCTCTCTCTACGTTGCACGCGTACACAAGCAAGCGATCCATCTCCATCTCGATCCCATTCACACATCACAGAGCACACTCGCTCGCAATGGACGCGATCAAGCAGCGCGTAGTGCGCTTTGTCAAGCGCCACCCAGCGCTCGTTGCGTTTATCGTGAGCGCATCGATCATTGCAGCAGTCGTGTACGAGCTCACAGACGGAGGCTGGCCGCATCGATGGGTCGTCGATGCACCCGCACTCGATGCACTCGACTTGCGCGGCCACCGACCGCGTGCGATCTGGCGCGACGACGAGTTCGAGTGCCTCGGCTGGCGCGCAACGTTCGACTGCGACCCATTCGGTGCACGCGACCGCAGTCGCGACCGCACGTGCGACGAGCCGATGCCGCGCGTGAGCGGCTACTGTGAAGTGCGCAATGCAACGTCCGGCGAGATCTTCCACGTCATGCTCGCGACGTGCAAGTCCTGGCGCTGGTGGCTCGTGAAGTCGCTCACGTGCCGCGACGCGCGGTACTTTACGGACTTTAGCATCCGCGCGGTCGAGTACACGCACACACTGCCGCTTGCCGCGCCTGGACAGCATATAAAACCCACGCTACCAGTCGCAAAACCCAAGTTGAAAACGAAAAAACCCAAGGACAGCGACAGCGACCCAGCGAAACCCACGACTGCTGTTACGCTCGCAGCTGCACGATCACCAACGTCGTATGCGCGTGGCGTCGCGCTCATTGCGTTCCCAAAAGCAATCGCTGGCGTTTACGCGATCGTGCGGCTCTTGCGGTACCTCGGCTGCGCTCTGCCAGTCGAAGTCTGGATCGACCCGAGCGAGATGCGACCGTCGCACTCGATCCTCACAGAGCTCGTGACGAACCACGACGTGTCGCTCCGTCTAATCGACGACCCGAGCGCAAGCAAGTTCCACGCCAAGCCGTACGCGATCTACCACAGTCGCTTCGAGAGCGTGCTGTTCCTCGACTCGGACAACATCCCCGTTCGGGACCCGACGTACCTCTTTGACACACCCGAGTTCACGCGCACGGGCGCAATGTTCTGGCCCGACTTTTGGCGCCCGAGCCTCGACACGGCGTTCAATGTCCAGCCGCAGAGCGCACTGTGGCAGCTCTTGGACATGCCGTTCATCGACATGTTTGAGCAAGAGAGCGGTCAGGTCCTGATCAACAAGACTGCGAGTGCCGCTGCGATGCACAAGCTCATGTTCTACTCGGCGAACGTCCCGCGCTTGCTCACAGACTGGGAGCTCGTGTACGGCGACAAGGACCTCTTTCGCCTCGCGTGGCTCAATACGTCGACGCCGTTCCACTTTGTCCAGCACGTGCTCGCGCTCGGCGGGTTGTACGACAAGACGGAGGACTTTTTCTGCGGCGTCGCGATGATCCAGCGCGATCCACAGGGCGACATTGTCTTTCTCCATCGGAACCAAGAGAAGCTCAGCGGCCGGCGTGACCAGCGCGTGCTCATGACGCACTTTCAAAAGTTCACGGGCGGCGACGGCGACGCGTCGTCGCTCCCGCGCGACCTCGCCAAGTACCGCATCCAGTGCAAAGTCCGGCGCCTTGGGCAGTACGTCTGCTTCCGGATCAATCCGCGGACCATCGACGGCGGCGTGACGCCACTGCTGATCAAGAGCCTCGATGGGACAAAGTATCCGCAAGTGGAGAAGCAAGCGATCCACTTCTCGATCGAAGGCCGGAGTCTCCTCACAAAGGCCGAAGAAGCCGAGATCGCTGCGATCGAAGACAAGGTCTTGAGCAAACAAGCCGCCGAGGCCGAAGCAGCGCGCGTGTACCGCACGCAAGCAGACCAGACATGGTACTCGCTCGTGCTCTGCGGTGCGATCGTGATGCTCGGTGGACTCTGGAAGTGGAACGCCCATCGCAAGCGGCAGCAGCGAGGAGCGAGCGGCTCAATGGCAGCTAGCACGAGTAGCTCTGGACCGCTCCCAGGCGCGCGCCAGACGCTCGGGTCTGCCGACCTCGCACTCGACATTGCTGGCGGCTTGAGCGCAGCTGCGAACGCCGTGCGCCGGAAAAAGTCCATGTCTGTGCAGTTTGACGACCAGCACATCCTCTAGGACGCTCGCTGCTGGCGTCGAAAGAGCATCACAAGTAGACAGGCAGAGACAGAATGAGGCAGCACATACAGTACATATCCGATGGGAGACGGCTTCAAGAACGTGTGTCCTGTATGACGACGCTCGCTTGCGATGGCGACGAAGACGACTCAGTGGAGCGGTAGATACACCTTGGCAGGCGGTGCAAAGCCGTTAAAGTGCGAGCTCGCGGCGCAGCTATAGGCACCCATGGCTGGGAACACGACCCAGTCACCGACGCTCAGTGCTGGCATCTGCGCGTCTTTGAGGACGCAGTCCGAGCCGTCGCACGTTGGTCCCCAGATGCTCGCGTGGTGCAGCTGATGTCGCTCGTCAGAGTCACTCTCCTTTGCGCTCGAGATGACGACTGGCTGGATCGTCGGGTGGTCGTACACGAGTCCGTTGAACGAGCCGTAGAGTCCGTCGTTGACAAAGTACATGACTGCTCCAGATGGCGCGCGCTTGCGACCGATCACGTTCACTGCGAGCGTGTGGCTCGGTGCAACGAAGAACCGACCCGGCTCGGCGATCACACGCACACCGCTCGACGCTGGGAAGTGCTCACGCAGCGCTGCAGTCAGTGCGAGTGCACAGTCGCGGAACCAGATCGGGTCGCCGTCGATGCTCGGGAAGCCGCCGCCGACATCCAGGACTGACAGTTGCAGTCCGAGTGCAGCGCCCATGTCAAATACTTGGCGCGCATGGTGCACTGCGTCAGTGTACGCTGCGCCACTGAAGCAGCCGCTGCCGACGTGGAAGCTCACGCCAGCGACAGCGACACCGAGTGTCTTTGCGTGTGCGAGCAGCGCTGGGACGTCGTCGATAAGCGCACCAAACTTGGCGCCAAGACGCATGGCAGACTGCGAGTCGTCGACGTACAGGCGTAGTACTGCTTGTGCTTGTGGTGCGACGCGCTGGAGCTTGTCGAGCTCTTCGATCGAGTCGAATGTCATGAGGTGCACGTCGTTTGACGCTGCGAACGCGATATGCGATGACTGTTTGCACGGGTTTGCGTAGATGATCTTGTCAGGCGTTGCACCTGCGCGCAGTGCGTCTTCGATCTCGGTGCGACTCGCGCAGTCAAAGCCACAGCCAAGTTGTGCGAGGAGCTCGATGATCTCGGCGTCAGGATTGCACTTGACTGCGTAGAACGGCTCGACCTGCGGCAGCAGCGACGTCCAGAGCTGGACTCGTGCAGCGACAGCGTTCAAGTCCACGACAAAGAACGCATCGGAGTCGTGTGATGCGTTTGCAATGTGCTCTTGGATCTTGAGCAGTGCTGCGGGTGTCACGTCCATGCGGCGCAGTGCTGGCGGATACTGCGTTGCATCACAGATACGATCGCTGCTGAGCACGACTGCAGCTGTCGATACGCTCACATCAAGCGCTTCTTGCGTCGTGCGCGTCATACGGACGCTTGTGATTGTGTGCAGCAAATGCTCGAGTGCATTGAGCAGCAGCAGCTCCACGTTCACATTCAAACCATCTTGAGTCGCTCTCGCCTTGAGACAAGACAATCTTTCTCCCTGGCCAAAAAGATTAGACACAACCAACACTCATCCTAACAGTCAATCCAACGGCATTCCAACATCCACGTTCACATTCGCAATGATGACAAGCGAAGCAATCCAAACAGCAAGTTTGGATGAGTCAGACTACTTGAGTGGTCCACACGATTGGCATTGCGATCGTTCAGATCTGTGACAGCGAGGTGCACTTGCATAAGCAGCAGCTTCATGGCTCGAACAGCTCCAACAGCTGCCGTGGCAGATGCACCGCGAACCACCAGCTGCTCCGGTTGCGGTGCGAGCACTTGGTAAAGATCGCGAGCTGCTGACCAGAGCGAGGCGCCTTGACGCGAGCAAGCGTGTCTCTTCACGACGGAGCATACTCTCTCGCATGCTGGATTCTTTTTCCATTGACCGCACAAGAGGTCGTGCGATGGAAGAGCACAAGCAGCATGAGCATGAGCATGTGACCATGACGACTGAGTGGGATAAATAGTCTGCGTGTGGTATTGGTTAGTAGTAGCGTGTAGTGATCGTACAAGGTGGTGTGGTTGGTAGGAGGACGAGAGTCAGCACGAAGATGGTGAGCAAGTAAGAGCGAACGAGCAGGAGCAGGAGCAGCGGCACGAGTCTCGAAGCGAGCGAGCAAGCAAGCGGGTGAGTGCGTCGCAGAGTGAGCAGTCTCAATCGCAGTGTATTCCTCGATTAGAGCTCTCGCTCGCCCGTGTGTGTGGGAGCTAAAGTCCAAGCAAAGGAACACCACTGCGACCGACGCCGACCCTGCGGTGCCTCACCCACACCTGTCTGTCTGTCTGTCTGTATCTGGTGGCTGATCTCGGTCGGTCTGGACATGGTGCTCGCGCGCGTGCTGTGGCGTGAGTGAGTGAGTGTGAGTGTGATTCGTTCGCTGGCTGATCTGGTCGAATGCGCGTTCCGTTCACGTGCTAGTGCACAAATTGCGCCTCCTGCTTGTCGTCCGCGCTGCCGTCAAAGTAGATCTTTTGCGGTGGCGCAAAGCCGTTAAAGTCGGAACCAGCAGCGCACGTGTACGCGCCCATGCTCGGGAAGCAGATCCACTGCCCGATCTCCATGAGCGGCATCTTGACCTCTTTCATGATGCAGTCCATGCCGTCGCACGTCGGACCCCAGATGCTCGCAGTGTGAAGATCCGCGTCGCGCGTCGCTGCGTCCGTCACAACGACTGGCTGGATCGTCGGGTGGTCGTACATGAGGCAGTTGAACGAGCCGTAGAGTCCGTCGTTGACAAAGTACATGTAGTTTGGTGCACTGCTGTCACGCGCGGCCGCCGTTGCACTCGGTCCAGTGCCCGGGATGTCGAACGTCGGCGCGACCTTGCGGCCAATCACGTTCACTGCGAGCGTGTGCGTCGACGCGGCGAAGAACCGACCTGGCTCCGAGATGATGCGCACGCCGCTCGACTCGGGGAAGTGCTGCGCGAGCGACGTCTTGAGCTCCATCGCGCACTCCTGGAAGCTAATCGGACCGCCCTCGGTGCCAGGAAAGCCGCCGCCAATGTCGAGCAAACTGAAGTCAAAGCCGAGCGACTGGCCAATGTCAAACGCCTTGCGCGCACGCAAGACAGCGTCCGAGTACGCGCTCACGCTGAAGCAGCCGCTGCCGACGTGGAAGCTCACACCGACGACGTCGAGCGCAAGGCTCTTGGCGTGCTCCAAGATCGCTGGGACGTCGTGCACCATCGCGCCAAACTTGGTCCCGAGACGGCAGATCGCCTTTGTGTCGTCGACGTACAG
This sequence comes from Globisporangium takayamanum, assembly GCA_023333735.1. Taxonomy (NCBI): domain Eukaryota; phylum Oomycota; class Peronosporomycetes; order Pythiales; family Pythiaceae; genus Globisporangium; species Globisporangium takayamanum. Next base: position 22,816 of record JAASFL010000267.1, read on the forward strand.
ACGGAGCACGAGCTTGGCGTGCGGGTTGATCGCTTTGATCTTCGTGAGCTCGTCCTGCGAGTCGAACGTCATCGTGTCGACGCCGTGCGACGCTGCGAACGCAATGTGCGACGGCTGCTTGCATGGGTTCGCGTAGATCACGTCCGCGGGAGCGACGCCGTGGCTCAGCACAGCGTTGATCTCGGCGAGGCTCGCGCAGTCAAAGCCCGCGCCGAGGCGCGCGAGCGCACTCAAGAGGTGCGCGTCCGGGTTGCACTTGACTGCGTAGTACGGCCGCACGTGCGGCAAGTAGTCGTGCCATAACTTATATCTCTCCTCCACGGCCGCCGTGTCGACGACGTAGAACGCGTTCTGCTCGCCGGCTTGGATCTGCTGCTGGATCTGCGCAAAGATGCCGGTGCTGAGCTGGAGCTTCGCGAGCTCGTCCGAGTTGCTGCCTCGACCGCTGATTGCATCGGTCGACAGGACCGTGCAGCGTTCGTCCGGCGCCGTCGGTGCTGCCGTTGCGAACGCGCATCGCTCGTGGCCGAATCTACTGGCTAAGCGAGGCGACGGACGCGCGGCGTTCTTGAACAGCGCGAAGTTGCGCGAGCGCGACGTGCTGCGGAATAAGAAACTCATGGGGCGAGTTCAGTTGAGAGAGCGAGCGAGTCGAAGGTCTACGGGGCTGCTGTGTGGAGGAGGCACGCGCGCAAGAGCAAGAGCACAGACGTGAGAGGCGTTGATTCGGATTGTGTGGGCGTGCGCGCGCGTGTGCGTCGGCGCTGCGAGCGCGCGCGTTGCAGCCGGCGTGCAGTGCACGAGGGACGCGATGCGCGTGCACGTACCCGACAAAGAGGCGCCGGTTTTGCCGTGACGAGTCGCGCGTGCGAGGGAGAAACAGCGCGAGGTGGTAGGAGCAGCAGCGACAGTCGACCAGAGCAGAGCCGCACTCGTGGCAGGCGATGCTAGCTGGCTGGCAGGCGAGGCTTCTTCACTGCGAGGCGTCCAATCGAAAAATGATGGCGCTCGTCGCGCGCGCAGCAGATCAGCAGGAGGAGCGAGCGAGTTTGGCCAACAACACCACCAACGGCCGAGCGCAGCAACAGCCCAGAGAGCAAATCCAAAAGCGGGAGCTCGCTTGCGCGAGTCGAGTGTGTGAGCGCGTGAGCGTGCTGATCGCAGTGAGCGAGCGAAAGAAACGGGGCTGCGACGTGCAACCAGCGCGCGCCTAGCAGCAGCAGCAGCAGCTCCTCGCGACGACGACAACCATGGGGCCACTTGGCTCTGCGGCTGGTCGCCTGGGGTTTCTACTTTCGGTCGTTGGCGGCCGGTGCGGCGCGAACATGGGGGCACCCAGTTCGTTTGGCGTGTTGCCCCCTCCAGACGCGTCGTCCGCCCAGCGCGCTCGACTCGCGACAGCCCACACAATAGCCCAGTCGGCCGCCGCGGTCGTCGCGTGGACCCATCCTCCTTTTGGCCAGCTCACTCGATCTGTCTGCTGCACGCGGCGAATGACTGGTCGAGAGCGCTTCTCGACCCCACGTTCCCGCGATCGGGCACATCTCGATGCATTCACGTATAGTCAACACGTATACTTTCTGTATACTTTGATGTAATGCCCGCGTGTCAGCGATCGCGTTTGAGAGGGTCTTCGCCTTCAGCTTTCTTGGGACCGACTTGGTCGTGCGGGCTAGGGCTTTGCCACCACGTTGCAACGGGAATCGCCAGTCTAAATATCTTGAATGTTGTAAGCAACTACAACGTGCTTTCTCGCACTCGTCGAGTCAGATTCACACTTGGTCTTTGTATCGGTTTCGTGTTGGTGGTTCAGCTCTCAGATCTACCAGTATTGCCAGCCGAACGCAATGGGCTTCCGACTTGCTTGGTTGTCCTGGTTGGAATGCCGTTGGATTGACTGTTAGGATGAGTGTTGGTTGTGTCTAATCTTTTTGGCCAGGGAGAAAGATTGTCTTGTCTCAAGGCGAGAGCGACTCAAGATGGTGCGTCCTATGTCTACGGGCAGTGGATAGAGCGC